>CANUEY010157050.1:0-46638 GCA_948099555.1 Croton setiger | reverse complement strand
AATTTTTGGGTTTGTGTAATTTTGTTCCCAATCTTTATTTTTCTAACTCCCTTTTGTTTTTTTGTCCATATTGTGCTAATTTTATCTTCTTCGGATATAAATTTTTGCAAATTGCTTTGGTTTTTTTTTTTTTTTTTTTTTTTTGTTGTTGCTGATTTAGGTATATTTGTTTTTGGTGTGGCTTCCTTGGGGCTTATCGTGAGCTAACATTTTTTTTCATATACTTGCTTAACCTATGTTTTGGCTGTTATGAATAATAGGAAGAGCTGGGGTTCCCATGGAAGTGATGGGCTTGATGCTTGGAGAGTTTGTGGATGAATACACTGTCCGTGTAGTTGATGTGTTTGCGATGCCTCAAAGTGGTACCGGTGTTAGTGTTGAAGCTGTTGATCACGTTTTCCAGACTAATATGCTTGACATGCTTAAACAGACTGGAAGGTATTTTTTCAAACAATTTGGTTTATATTAAAATGATTATGTCTGCAACATATTGTGAATCAGGAAAAAAGTTGAATTTCCTTAATATGTATTTATCACCTATTGTTTTAGGGAGACTTTTTGTTGGCTTGACTAGAGGTGGTTTTCATGGTGAACTTCGGATTAGGAGCCTTTAAAAGATTATCTGTAACTTTCAAAAGTATTTGTCATATGAAGATAGGAGAATATAACGTTTGAATTTTTCAATCTAATATCAATTTTATTTTTTATTAAATAAAACAGGAATGGATGCCATGGTACCTTATGTATCATGACAAGTGGCTGAACTTTATGGTGTTTGTTGATATATTATTATTTTGAAAAGAAATTGAAGCTTCTGTTACTGACATCTTTTTGGTGCTTCCCTTGATTTGTGCACCTCAGTATTTGAGTAGGTTATTTCATTTGTTTGGTGTTGCAGGCCAGAGATGGTTGTTGGTTGGTATCATTCCCATCCAGGATTTGGCTGTTGGCTTTCCGGTGTTGATATAAACACACAACAGGTTTGTTCTCTTTCCTTTTTGAGTGTCTCATTTTTTTTTTCAGCAGCAGTCTGTTCCTGGTAGCAGTATAGATATTCAGACAAGAATACTTTAATTGGCATATCTCAAAGTACTAAGTCGGGGAGAGTGTTTGGTAATCAGTGCCTAGTACCGTACCCAAACAAACAGTATTTGGGTAGCCAACTGCACCTTATGGGGGTACTGATACTGGCGCCAAACAGGACCAGTTACTGACATTTCGGAACCAAGAATGTGGTAACCGTACCTCATTACCATGTAGTAACCTAACTGTGTCTGGGCTAACAATCCAGAACAGCAGCAATTCACCACATTTTCCTGTTAAAGCAAAAAGTTCAGCCTTAACTATTTACTTAAACAATGTATTCAACCAATTGTATCATCAATTACCACAAAATCAGTACTGGATAATATGTAAACATCCATGATATTGTGCAGAAATAAAACCAGCTATAAGACCAGAAAACGCCAGCATGTTTATCAATTGGTGAACCAGAAAACAGTTTCAAATTTATCAATTTTGAACAAGATGATGTGTTAGACAGTTGAAGTTGAGTGAGAGGACAAAAGAGGGAGAAGAGTGACAGATGAAGAATGGTCAATTTATGGACTAGGATTAGGTGTTCTTTCAGTTTCTATTATGTTTGGGAGTCCAAAATGCTGTTGTTTCCAAGTTTAAATTTTCTAACATTTAAGTTTTTTTATTCAGTATAGTCTGTGACAATTGTACTACCAAAGTTAACAAATGTATATATAATATTGGAAGATAGTTTTCATTTAAAATGCTATTGGTATTTTACAAATTTTATTTTTGTTGATCAAAACTGGAGGTTGTAGATTTCTGACCTGTTCTGCTGTGGAGGGTTCTTAATGTTGCTTCAGAGTTTTCTAATGGCTCAGATTTTTACTCTAGATTAGGAACAGTTATAATTGCAATTTCTTGTCTCTGGTTGTTCTTTTGATTGTTAGTCTTGTGCTGCTATTAGTAACCACCCCATATATTACTTGCAGAGTTTTGAAGCTCTGAATCAACGGGCAGTGGCAGTTGTTGTTGATCCAATTCAGAGTGTGAAAGGGAAGGTGGTTATTGATGCTTTTCGCTTGATCAATCCTCAAACAATGATGCTTGGCCAAGAACCACGTCAGACAACTTCCAACCTTGGGCATCTAAATAAACCATCCATTCAGGTGAATTCATAACAAACATTAACATCTCTCTCTTTCTCCTGGCTGTTTCCGTCTTCCTTTTGTTTGTGCTATATCTTCATGCTCTTATTTAAAATTTCAGGCATTGATTCATGGATTGAACCGACACTATTATTCAATAGCCATTAATTACCGAAAGAATGAACTTGAGGAAAAGATGCTTCTAAATCTGCACAAAAAGAAATGGACAGATGGATTGACCCTTAGGCGATTTGATTCTCATTCTAAAACCAACGAGCAGACTGTTCAGGTGAGTGATTATTTGAAAGTAATTATAGTTGACTGCTTTCATGGTGTGTTCCACAATGTAATTGAGTGTGGTGATGATATTTAAATTTATGGAACAGTCAACTCGTCATCCTTGCAATTGAGTTATCCAATCTCAAGCCTCTTGCTTGAGGCATTTCAGTAGTGTGTAATCATAGTCAACTGGGTTTGTTAAAGATTTAGATTTTGTGTTAAAAATCCAATCTTGCATGGTTAGGGGTTAGTTTGCCAACCAACAGTTAAGTGCTTTTAGTTATTTTTGTTTGCTGGGTTCTCAACCCGGCAGGTCAAAGATCAACTGCTTATTATATTAACATTTATTAATGCGATATCATATTGATATTGAGCACGCCAATTTCATTGTTATTGCCTGGTGGGGTGGTAAGCAAACTGTCACATTGGTTTATATATCTATGTTGCAATGCGCAGGAGATGCTGAACTTAGCTATAAAATACAACAAGGCAGTGCAAGAGGAAGATGAACTGCCACCTGAGAAGCTAGCAATTGCAAATGTAGGAAGGCAAGATGCTAAGAAGCACCTTGAAGAGCATGTCTCCAATTTGATGTCTTCCAACATTGTTCAAACTTTGGGTACCATGCTTGACACTGTAGTCTTCTAGAGTTCAATCTTCATTACGTGCCTTCCTGTATTTCTCTGTTTAAAAGACTTTTTTGGCTTGTTTTAAATGTATTATCTGTTCCAAATAGAGTGAATCCTGGATTTTACTTTATACTGCATTTACTTATATGTTAGTTGCTGAAACAATTTAATTGTTAGACATGAATGTTTCTACCCTCCCTTTTGTTTGAACATGATAGGTGGTTTAGGGTTTTCCATCTGACTGAAATTGTGTGCTCCGTTAACTGTCCACTTGTTACTCCCTCTTCCCTAGAACCTAACAGTTACGTATAAATGAATGTTGTCCCTTTTGAATATTGCAGTAATAATCCGTGTAATTCTTGTTATGTTTATATGAAGGATTTTAGTTTCTGCTTGCAATTTTGTTGTGTGCAGTTCCCATTCCTATTCTCTAATGCATACGCAATGCGAAAATGTAAGTAATCTTGAACGTTGCAACATATTTTGTATTTAACAACACACTTGTTACAAAATGATGGATTTTTTTAATTAAGTGTGCGTCAACTATGATATTCATATATTCGCATTTGTTGTTGGCTGCTGCACGTTAAGGATGGCGCATGTTAATGAAAAAAATAGAGCGGATGCATATATATATATAAAACTAATGGTTGCAAATGGAAGAGATAACAGGAAAAGAGTTGGGACCAAGTTAAATAACAATAGTGTCTCAAATTTCATGCTATATAAACCCATTTCTGCATAATTTCAACTCATTTTTTTTTTTTTGGCTTTTGAATAATGAGTTTTAATTCTAGTTACATTACAAGTTGTTCTTTGTTTCTCTTTTCCTTTTAAATAGAGCTCTCTACTAAAATAATTCAGTCACCTTCTAATAAAAATTTAAAATAAAGAGCAAATCTCCCTAACAAAAATTTTATGCTCCTAACTTTTGAATCAAAATACAACAATCTCCGACCACCTAAACCCCTCTTTCAAACACATTAACATAATGTTCAGTTTAAAACTTAACTGGAACTTGCCAAATTTCGTTAGGCAACACCTTTTCACTTGGACAGGTTATGCAATACAAAAATATTTTATTATTAATAATATTTGTATCAATTGTAGAGAAATGATAGCATATAAACCTCATTTTCACTTTTAAGAATAACAATAAATTTGGTCAATTTATCTCTCCCATGCTGAACATCACATTAAATTATATATATTTATATTCACTCGATTACACTTCGAGTGTCATTTTTTACTCGTGTACATCTATTAAGAAAACAATTAATTTTATGTAATTTTATAAAAGAGTAAAGTAAATTTACTTAAAATAGTTTTATATTAAACTATACATATAAAACTAAGAGGAGTACAGGAAAAACTATTAATTACCATAAAATAAGCCACTTAAAGTATAAAAAATAAAAATAAAGAAAAGACCATTTAAAATAGGAGGGAAGAAATATTATCCTAAAAAAAGAAATTATATGATATATTAATATATGATAAAATAATAGTAAGTTAATGCATAATCTGGCTAGTCCATCTTCAATCCAAAATATGATATATTAAATAGTTGGTTTTTATTGTAATAATGGTGATAATATATATTTAAGTTTGATCCTAATTATCCATATTAGGATTAGGGGAAATATAAACATACATCAAGTCATTTATAAAATCTGCCCACCCCATTTGTTGAGGATTGATATGGTGTCCAGCATGATTCATAGATACGACAACATATCTCATCGGATGAGTCATATGTTGAATCATCATTGCAGAAATTAAAGTATCGAACTCATTCAGATTTTGAACTCCATGTCTGTGTATAGTATCCAGACGACAAATACAATAAACCGGAATCCATCCATCGTCTTCACCCTCCATTTCCCCAAATATTGTTCAACCCCTTCTTTTGTTATTCCGAGGACAACTTATTATAGCTTCATGTCTTCCAATTTCTAACTATTTCTTGTGTCACAAGTTTTTTATGATAACCAAACAAAAATATTGTTGCCAAATTTTCATTACAATTAAATCATTTTCGCATGATAATTAATTCATTACAATCTTCCTTGATTTTATTAACTTAAGTTTCTATTTTCGACGTCTACTTCATCCATTTATTGTATGAGCATTATTCGTATAATATCTACTTTCTTTTAGCATACATATTTTACGTCTGCATGACAGACTTGACACTTGCGAATACTAAGCATAATCCTTTGGTCTCATATAATATGTGCTTTCTCATTTCTAGTTGTTTAATGTTGTAAATAAACCATTTTTAAGAATAATAAAAGTAGTTTAGGAGGAGGGCTACCTTGTGCATGCTCCACAATGTTCTTTTAGCTTATTGGACTGAAACAATATTAGACAGTAGTTAATTTTTTATGAGTATTTTCAATGGTTATTTGTTATGAACATACAACTCTCAATTTACAAATAAATCCATCAAACTTTATTCGTCTTCAAATTAATATAAATGTCCGCTAATGATAATATTTTCAAAATTCAAGTTCAAACTCTATTTTTTGTTAAATTAAATTAATACAACTTTTTATCAATTAAACTGCAGGTATTAGAAAGTTCAACTACACTTTAAAAAATTGTTTAAAATCACTACAAATTATAATAGTAACGAAAATAATATATTAATATTATCCTAATTATTATGAAGAAAATATGGACGAGCAATAACAACGTAGCTGAGGGTATTTAAAAATTGTGGCCACTCCATTCCTTCTCTCAAAAAAGTTTGATGAAGATTATTCACAAATTCAACACCATACATGTTTGGCTGCACCAAATGTTGTTCCATAATTTCATAAAGTCTGGCATCAAATTCCCCCAAATTTTGGACTTCATTTCTATTTATAGAGTTCACACAACAAGAACAATAAACCCCAATCAACGGTTGCGGAATATTACCACCCTCCATTTCTTCTTCTTCTTCTTCTTCTTCTTTTATCTCTACCAACCAAATTTTCATTTTATTACTGCTCCTAAATCTAATATAACCTACTAATCTCATTTTCTTTAAATGATCTGTTCAGTCACAATTATTTAATTCAGCAACAAACAACTATTTTCTCATGATTTTCAACTTACTTCATTTATTAGTTACCACTTTTTTTAAGCCTACTTATTCCATTTATTAATTTTTTAGAAGGAAATTATTATTGCTGCTTTTTTTTTTTTTTACCTCACTTTCTAATAAATGTTACACTTTTTTTATTAATTATAAATAAAATATAAACAGTTTTTTAAACATATTATTTATAAATGAAATATGAAATTTTCAAAATTAAATGTAAAATTAGAGGATCAATTGCACTGTAATGGAAGTGGTTACCAATTGATTAATCATGATTAACTATTTAAAACACATATATTCTTGTAATTTTTGTTTAATTAAAACCCTCCTATATATCCAATCAACCTAAGAAGCTGGCTTTTCGGACTTATTTCCATCCAGTTTTATAATTTATTTAAATGAAAATTATAAGCACTTTTTGCTTTTATTTTTTATTCACGTTGAACATTATCTTCTGTCAAAAATTAAAACCTACTACTTTTTCTCGAAGGAAGGACTGTGTTTGGGAAACAAAAAAACAAAAAATTAATAAAATAGAATTCATATAAGCAGGAGAAACATTTTAAAATATAAAGTTTATTTCATATAAAAAGCTTACAAACATTGATTTATTATAATCTATCACAAAATATAACATAGTAATAATAATTATAATTAGAAGTATTTAATAAAGGTGGTAGAAATATTCATCTTCCTCCTAGTAATAAGGAATAATTTCAATGTATCTTAATTCATTCATAAATTCTTCCCATTCCATTTCTTCAGAATTCAAAATCTCTCTAGAATGATTCTTAAATTTGGTATCATATATTTCTGGGTTCTCCAAATATTGAGCTTTTATATGAGAAATTAAATCATTAAATTGGTCCAAATTATGAAGTTGATTTTTGTTTATATTCTCCAAATAGCCAGAACAATACATTACAATGTAAGGGTTCACTCCACCATCAAAATCAATCCCAACATCAGCAGAATCAGCTTCATCATCCCCAACATCAGCAGAATCAGCTTCATCATCCGCCATTGTTTTAGATCAAATATTATTTAACCAATTTCTTAAAAAATATTTCTTTTGTAAGTTGTTATTTCAAGGATTTATGAATAAATATATAGGTCAGTATCATTCACTTTCAATGACTTATTTTGTTGTTTTTTTTTTAAATTAAAAATCAAAATATATTATTACGGATAATCGGCAATTACAAGACCTTCTATAGAAACAGGAATAACATCCCAGTAATAGAGACTAACGTAGGAATAAGCTTCGCATGCATATTGTCACAATTTCGTTGTCGAGAAATAATAAACAAAAATATTTTTTTTTAAACGTTATTTGATTTTAATTCATTACCATTTCCTTCATCTTATTAATTTAGTTGTTTATTTCTCAAGTGTGCTTAAATTGTTTAATGCATTAACCTTATCTGCCGATATCCTCAAAAAATTTAATTTACAATACAATCCATATAATTATACTTTTCTTCTAATAACGAGAAACACACAGACGTACACTTTGAAACCAATCACTTTCCTTATTATACTTATATTAATTTTTAAAAATTGTGGCCCCTCCCATTTTTCAGTCTCGCATTTGTTTTATTTCACATAAAAAGATTACAAATTAAGGCTCATTTAGTAATAACTACATAACTACATTGTATGGTCATAAATAATTAATATATCATATAATATTATATTGTATAGTAATAGTGATTACAAAGTATAGTATATGTATTCTAATTAGAAGTACTAGATTTCAGATAGCTCAAATATGTCAAATGCAACATTTGGAACAATATCAATTATTTCAACTTATTCAAGCCACTTTATTTTTTTGAGGATTTAAAATTTCCTTAACACAATTTTTAAATCGGTTCTAGTTACTTCAAACTGGAACCATTTTTTGAAAAATTAAAGCATTAAGTTGGGTCAAATTTTTTAACCTCTTTTTTTTCTTTTTCATATTTACGAAATGACTGGAGAAATTAATTATAATTAATGGGTTTACTCCATCGGAAAGCTGATTGACAATATCATTTCTTGCAATAGCAACAGCATTAGCTCCACCCTCCATGCCTCTAAATCAAATATTATTTAACTATTTTTTTTCCTTTTAATTTCGCTTTGTTAGTTGTTATTTCAAATTTTAATTTCCTTTTAATATCATTCATTTATAATGATTTTTTTTTTTTGAGAAAGAAAGAAACAAAAAATGCGTGATATGTTATTCATTTTAGTTGAATGTACATGATTTCGGAACCACTACCAAGTTGTGTTTAATTAACATTGCCATGTATATATTTATAGTTATTTCATAAAAAATCGTATTTATTGTCTATTTAAAAAAATATGTGCAGAATCAAAAAAATAAATCCAAATTGAATATATATGTATAATGAATTTAAATAAAAAGTTATAACTAAAAAAGAAAATTGCAACCTAAAAGAATAATTTTATAAATTTTTGTGAAAAAATTAATGTATTAATCAGATGTAAAACAAGAATTACTCTGACATACAAATGATTTGGTGAAATAGATTCTCATATACTTCATGTTTAAAAAATAGATCTATAGCTAATTAATATTTAATCGAAAAATCTAATGGAAGGACTCGTAAGTTAATGGTTGTAAATACATTTTTTAAACATGGAGTACCTAAGAATAATTTTCTCTGTAATTACTTATAAATTTGTGTGGTTCTTAAAACGTAATTATGTTTGTAAAATTATTTTGAGAAAAATTCAATTAAAATTTGAAACACTTTATGGATATAAATAACGGATTAAATAAGTTAAGATATTTGGAGTAAAACAAATAAAAACAAGTGAATATGAGCTGTTATGCGGAATAGAGTGTGTGCAATAAATAAAAGAATGACAATATAACAAATATTTTAGTAAAATTTAAAATAATCACAAGACATAACTAATGTTTTAAATTTTATTTCATAAACATATAAACTCATTCTTTTTTTTTTTTTTAAAGAAATACACTCAAATTAATAACTATATAAGTAAATAAATTGTATTATTATTATTTTTATTATTATTATTATTATTATTATTTAGTTTTCTTCTTCATCTCGATCATTATTACATGGAACAAGAATTAAAATGGTACTGACACTACCGATGAAATCTTCCCACTCCATTTCTTCTGGTATGCAAATTTGTCCGCGATTATTCATATATCTAACATTATACATTGATGGGTCAACCAAATATTGTCTCATACGGTAATGAATCATATGTTTCAAATCATCTAAATTTTGAATCTGATTTCTTGGTGAACGACGAAGAAAATATTCACAAAAAATAGGAATATTATTATTATTATTATTATCATTATTATTAGTGGGATTAGGAGACAAATTTCCCTCGACCTCCAATAAATCGGATTGATCAGGCGTTGAATTGGAATCATTACTAGCATGATTAGGAGAAACATTTCCCTCCTGCTCCATTGTTCTAAATCAAATATTAGTTTTATTTTCTATGTAATTGTTGGTATTCTAATTATAACCCAATATAGGCTAATATCATTCACTTGAAATGATTTCTTGTATCACAATTTTTTTATTGAGAAATGCGTTTCATACTTCTTCTTCTTCTTCTTTTGAATGTAAGAATGATGATATATCATTCAATCAATTAACATTATTTTCTTTTTAAAAATGAATTAACATTATTTCTTTAAGATATTGAAATGAATATGAAGGTCCAGCACATATTTTGTTAATAAACTGAGAGATTAGATTGTTTAACAGAAATAATGTACAAGATTAAAACGGTATATTCTTTAAAATAAAGTGACAGAATAATACAATTTTACCAAGATTGGGGATAACTTTATAATTTTCCTTTAATTCATTCACGTTATCAATGTTTTGTAGGGAAGTTATCGTGTTGATATTACTGTAGCTTCTTTATTGTCAACATTGGATGTTAGTAAATATTATTATATTTAAATAATGTTTAACTGTTTAAAAAAAAAAAAAAGATGTTAATCTGTTATAGAATTTTATTTAAATAGTTAAAAATGCCTTAAAAAATTATTTATGAATGTTAAAAAATATAAGTTTTAGCATTTGACTTATTTTCAAATTAAGACACTTAACTGGTCCGGAGGGTTTAGTCTATTGGTGAGGATTTAGAGTAATTAGAGTACTGTAATGCAATTGGAATTCAATTGATTAATCCAGAAAATCATGATTTAATTATTAAGACACTCATATTTTGTAATTTTCATTTATTAATCAAATTTAATTAAAAGTGGTATTTATTTATTTATTTATTATACATAAAGCAATCAATTAAAAAAAATCTGGCTTTCTAAACTAATTTTCTATCCAATTTAATAATTTATTTCAAGTTTTTCAAAAAAAAAAAAAAAATTATAAGCACTTTGCTTTAATTTTTAATATGATTCTTTTTAAAAATTACGTTGAAAGATGAATTTTTGTGGAAAATGAAACCCTTCTACATTTTTCTTTCTTTTTATAAACTCACACACTCGATGTGAGTAAAAGAATTCGAACTGAGTCGATTAATACATGAGAACAAAGGCCTTATCATTTTTACTGCTCCTAATCACCATTCACTCTCAAAGATTGTCTTTCCAGAATATAAAAAAAAATTATTAAAACAAAAGTTACAGAATTCATATAAGCAGCATAAATATATTATTAACAATATGATGTTTACTGCATAGAAAAGGACTATAAAAACTTCTTAATTAATAATAAAATAACTAAATATTCTATTAATTAATAATATATGGCAAATCTATCATATGATATTGTAGTACAGCATATAGTAACTGAGAGTACAATAATATATTATTTAGTATATGTATTATAATTAGAGGTATCCTAAGTAATATGGATGATAAGATTAGGAAGAACTAGTACATATCTTAACTGATTCATAAACTCACCCCACTCCAATTGTTGAGGATTCAAAACCTCATGAAAGCGATTCATAAATTGGATATCATATCCCTCCGGTTGCCTCAAAGCTTCAGTCATGCTTTCATGAATTAAAACATAAAGTTGACCTAAATGTTGAATATCATTTCTGTTAATATTTACTAGAGAGGTAGAACAATTAACCGGAATAACTCCGTGGGGATTACCATTACGGTCCATTGCTGTAGATCAAATATTATTTAAGCACTGTTTTTTTCTTTTTCAATTTCTTTTATTAGTTGTTAATATGCCGATAAGAACTTAATATAGGCTAATATCATTCGCTTTTATAAATGATTTCTAGCTTAAAGTAATGCATTTTCTTATCTCGAGGTTAGAGGTTGGATCATTCATTTTTAACGATTTATTTTGTCACAATTTTTTTATTGAGAAAAAAATGCAGGTCTTCCTAACTACTTATCATCATAGTTGAATCATGTACTTATGATTTTGTAACCACCGCAACTAAACGGTATGCAATCACAAACTTCCTTTATTTTATGAACTTAATTACCCATTTTTTGAAGTCTACTTAATCTATTTCTATATGCAGCATTAACATTACCTTGTTGATATTGTAATTATTGCATTAAAAATACTAGCTTACGTATTAATAAAAAGAAAAATTGGAAGTGTGATCTCCATATTATAGGTTTATTTCAATTTTCTTTTATGATAGATATTTCAATCACTCATTAGTGAGAATTGCATATATAATATAAGGTTCAATGGAGCATATCTGTTACAAGCAAAATTCGAGTTTTTGACACACTAAATTTTACTACATTTTGAGAAATTTATATTTTAAAAAAAAAATTAAAAATTTTAAAAATAATTTTCAAAATAGCTGTTACCAAGCACCTTATATAGGTCCAATCCTCATGGCCCACAAGTACGCTCTGTCTGTAGAGTTTTTCGGCAGATTTGTATTTCGGACATGCTTTTGTTTGTTTGCGAAATTGGATACCAACTACCACCTCCGAAGTGCAAGACAAGGTCTAGCTTGTCTAGATAATGACAATCTCCGAATTTATTGTTACATGTCTCGCCATGTATCTCCAGAAATTAAAGAGATACTCCGGAGATAAAAGAAGTAGTTATTTTTGTTCGCGTATTTAAAGAATACAACTTTTTTGTTTAAAGGTTACATTCTTTTAATAACAATTTATCTTTTACTTTTCTATTGCCTTATATTTACTTGAATTGATTTAAGCATCAGAGTATAAAGTTTGACATACTAATCATCTCTTTAAATCAGAACAAGTTGTTCCCGAAGTCAACAATAGTCATATGCAAACATTCAAGTGTGAGATCCAAAATCGGTATCTAATTCAATTGTACTTGAAATAAAGTATCGTGCCTTAGAGCTTTATTAACCAAGCAAGTCAACCCAACCAACCCCTCAATGCAAATTGTAAATATACGTTACATAAATTTTTATTAACTTTTTTAATAGACGCAATATTACATTCATATTAATGAATTTGAAATATTTTAAATATACTTTATCCGGTCACAATTCGATTACTGCTTGACGTCCTTTTTCGGGGGTAATCTATGTCCAACTCTCGTTAGAATTAACTTTGTGTCTTATGATTGTATTAGCTCATTTTATTTTAATACATGGTAACCTTAAGCTTTCAAAGAAACAGAGGAGTACATAAACTTAATTATAAGGAGTATATAAGTAGTCTAATCATCAATTATCCATGACTAAATCTATCATTAAACTTAGCATAGTAACCGTAAATATATATAATAATATATTTATTATTCCTCTTACTAGAAGTTACTAAAAAAACTAGGTGCAGGGATTTAATCTTCTGCAAGCGCCGGATTAAGAATTGCAACAGTGTGAAGGTTATTCCAAAACTGTTGCCACCCCATTGCTTGTGGTGAGATAAACAATCCTTGAGCATTCTTATATTGAACATGATAAATCTGTGGGTTAACTAAATACTTCTCCATAACTTCAGTAATGGCAGCATTAAGTCCTTCCAAATTTTGGATCTGATTTCGTTTCAATTGCTCTGTAAAACAATGACAAATAACCGGAATAAACGGAATAATCTGGTTCGTATTATTATTAGCTTCTCTGACTCCAGCCATGTCGCTATAAATCAAATATTAATGGAGCACTTTTGACTGATATAGTCTAATATCATGCACTTTCAATCACTTGCTTTGCCACAATTATTTTGTGTGGGGAAATAAATAAAACATGATTACGATCAGTTTTTAGGAAATTAATGGGTATGAATAGGAAATTTTAGGAAATGGGCCAATTTAGGCTACAACACCCAACACTTTTTGACAGAATTAATAAAAAAATAAATACTTGGTGGCAATGGACTTAAGTATCCTTGCAACCAAAGTTATTAAATTCCAATAACATTAGTTCATATGAACTCAAGAATTAGCTAGAGTTTGTGCAAGTAGCTGGGTAAAATGACAAAATTGGTGAAATCTGATTAAACTAGCATGTAAATCCAAGGGTTAAATTGAACATTTTCCCATTATATAATATTCGCAAAAAAAATTATCATATCATAAATTTTTCTATAATAATCAAGAAATTAATACTTACTTATTTTTTTTCAAATCCGACTCTTAAATCACGGGTATTAACTCATCTAGACTGAAATATGGGCTGATTAAAAAGGATGTCAATCCTAACCCAATTTTCTCTATTCTCTTCATCAACATATGAATTATAAATCTTATTTAACGATCCTATCTTCTCATCCCGCTAAGACAACCGGTGATCCTAAACTTATTATTTTTTGTCAACAAAATCATTAATTATCAAGCACACATTCTTGTAAGTATTAAATTATGGAAATGTTAATATCAACCATCTTAATTGGCAGCGACATGCCATTATGCATGAAGCCTTCCAATCAAATAAATTCTATACTAATGGAAAGTAAAGTAAATGTAAAACTTTAGGATTATCATTATTATTATTATTAATACATCAAATTGACATAAAGCAAAACACACTAAGCTTGATTAATGAATTTAGCCCAGCACTCGATCAAAGTTCTAGCATTTTCACAATTTGGATTAAAAATATGAAAAACATGATCTTCTCCTTTTGTCTCCATAATCTCTGCTTTTCCTTTCCACCCACTTTTTACTAAATTTTCATAATAAAGCTTCCCTCTTTCACACAAAATGTCTTTCTCTGCAACAAAAACCAGTGTATGACCACAAGCCAACCCTTCAAGACTCGGAGCTCCATTCACAAACGGGTTAATATATGGATCATCACACCCTTTATTGGATGGGCAAACAAACATCCACCAATTATCAACCATTGCTTTTCTTTCATGATCATTTTTTTCTGCTTCTCCGATCGGATCTTTTCCCCAAAAATACGGGTGGATCATAACAGCTCCTTTAATTTTACCCAAACTCGGATCCGAATTCCTTATCCGTAATGCTAAGTGATGCACAATATTAGCACCAGCACTGTCACCTGCTAAAAAAACCCGTTCAAAATCCACAAAATCGTTTAGCCATGGTTCATCTCCGTTGCCATGGCCAAGCACCCACTGAAGAGCAGCCCAAGAATCTTCATAAGCAATAGGAAGAGGGTATTCTGGAGCTAACCTGTAATCCACAGAGAGGACGATAATATTAGCTTGGGAAACAAGTTGGTTCATGCAACGGTGGTATTTGGGTTCGGCAGGTGAAGCTATGCAAAAAGCTCCGCCGTGATAGTAAATTAGAAGAGGAAGTTTTTGGGTGTTGTTAATCGATTCGGTGGTGGCCGGGCGGTAGAGTCTGGCGGAAAGAGTGGATTGTATAGAGATGTCTTTAGAGAAAACAGAAGTTTGAGAATCGAAACCCGGTGGTGTAACTTCAATTCCTGCATATCTCTCGATTGTTCCATCGGTGTAGACACGAAGGTAAGGGAAAACTTCACGGGAAATTTGTTTGGCCGGAGCCATTTTCAAGGATAAATGCAAGGGGAAAACGGAGTTGTTCTTTAGCTGAAAATGGTATCCTTAACGAAATTAATGCGAGTTAATAAGCGGGTGCAGTTTTTATGGCCGGGATTTGGCAAAAAAAAAAAAAGGTTTTTATGGCCAGGACAAGGGAATCGTAGCTTCGACTTCTGAGTTTCGAATAAGATTTTTTTTTTTTTTTAAAGTATATATATAATAAATTTATAAAAAATTTATTTGATTGAAAATATATTTATTTTGGTAGATTATATTTTATATTAATTACTATTATCAATCCAACATTTATCAGTCTAATAAAATATTTGGTTGGTGGAAGTTGGAGACACCAAATAAATAGTATTAATTTTAAAATCATTTTATATTCTTCATTTCGAATAATTAATTTTATTTTATTCAATTGTTCTACCATATAATTATATTTTTTTTTTTGAAAAATAAAAGATAATTATGTAAGTAATGTATAAAAATAAATTTATTAATTGATAAAATATAATTTTCTTAATATTTTTAAAATAGAAAAAAGGAAAATAAAAAGACGGATTATCTCGGACGGAAGGAGGAGTATGACACATGTTTTCAAAACAAAATTTATATATAACACACTAACCATAACCTAATATTAAACATATATATTATACTATTTGAGTAACAAATCCAAATTCATAAATATTAATTAAGCACAAAATATTTTAATTGATTATGGAATGAAATACATATTATATTTAGCTTAAATAAATAAGTATATGTATTTAAGATTCATCTACTTAACTATCTATGACAAAAAGAATTGAAAAGCCATTTAAAAAAACATTCTGTACGCTAAAGATATTGTATGTAAGTTCTTGTAAGCTAAGATCGCATTAGCTGTGTTCATTTCTGTGGGATGATTTCCGCCTACAAGTCATATCAAACTTTGTTAAATACTATTATTTTGTGAATTCGATAATATAAATACAATATTGTTAAATGTTTATTAATTATTTTTATTGAATCTCCATATTACATATAAATTAAAAAAATCATAAAAAAAAATTAACTAATTCTTATTTATTTTTATTGAATCTAAAGAATATAATGAAAAATTATACTAAAAAATCATTACTCATTATTAGTGATTCTCAATCATATTGATTTTTATTGTCTCATAATGATAATAATTCTTATTTATTCTTGATACATCATCACTATTCGAAATATATGGGTCGAGAGCCTTCCAATAATTTATAGTTTGTTAGATTTCATCACCGTTAAAAAATTCAAATCATCAATGTCTAATAAAATTTCAACCTGATAGAGAAGATGAAAGTAAAAGACATTGTGAAATTTAAATAAATTTCAATAATATTCGATAAAAAACATCCAGTAAAGTTCAACAACAGTTAATAATATTGAAAATTTACTAATTCTTATTGATTCTGAATATTAATATTGAATCTAATGTTATAATCATTACTTCTTATTGAATTTAAAAAAATAAAATTCAAAAAAAATTGCATAAAACCGTACATAATCATACTAAAAAATCATTATTTATTCTTATTAATTCTCAATAATAATCTATAGATCTAGAATTTTTTGATGATATATAATTTATTAGGTTTCATTACTATTGAAAAATTCAAATCATTTATGGCGGTTAAGGTTTCAACTTGGTGGAGAAGATGAGGTTGACAGAGATTGCTAAATTTCAATAAACATCAATAATAATTAATAAAATTCAGTAAAGTTCAATAACAATTAATGAACATTGAAAACTTACATATACTTATTGACTCTTATTGATTATGCATATTCATATTGAATATAAATAATATAATCATCATTGATTATCAATGACACTTATTGACTTGTATTGAATCTAAATAATATTAATTAAAAAATACATAAAAACTCAAAAAAACATACTAAAACATCATTATTCATCCTTATTAATTCTTAATGATACTAATTCTTAATAATACTTATTTTTTTTTATACATAATGATTCTTATAAATCCAATAAATGCATAAAAAAAGAAAAAATCACACCAAAACATAAAAAATTATTATTGATCTTATTGATGCTTAATATATCTTAAAAGTAAATACAATTCAGTAAACGTCAATACAATATTAGTAAATTCAATACATTTCGGTATTTATAGATACAATTTATTAAGCATAAATACAATTCAGTAAAAAAGTAACAAAAATCCTAAAGAGTCATGTCATTTTTATCTTCTTTATTGAAAAAACCTTAATTGCCATTGATCACCGGAAATTGCAACAGTGATGAACTTAACAAATGATATGTTATCGGAAAACTCTCGACTCGTAGAATACAAATATGATCTTACTTTTTCGTGACTCCATCGTATGCAACTAAAAAATATAAAATACAGTTATTTCCTCTCTCCTTAGGCACCGAAAAACTAAATGAAAGCAAACTACTACATTAAATTGAAATTTTTAAAGGGAGGAGTCCAATGTTACCAATAAATTTTGTAAATGACCACTATAAGACCTCAAAATTTGGTCGGAAAGTTTGGATATGGAAGCTTCAAAATGAAGATTTTGGCCATTCTAGTTGCATTCATCGAAATTCTGATATTGATGGAGGTTACTGTCGCTTGAGCCGGTGATTTCAATATTCCTTTTTATTTATCATCAAAAGATATATTTTTATTTTATATATTATTCTCTTTTATTTTTGGAAAGTATAATGATGAATATAAACGCAATTGAAATTACTACTAACCATTCACGACGGAGATTGGATGAAAAAAGACCAACTGAAAATTTGGAAGAAAACTTATGTTTAGTTTCGAGATGAAACTAGAACAAGGAACAATTTTGATTTTTAAAATTTTTATTTTCTTAAATAATAAGAAAATAAATAAGGGTAAAAAATAAAAATAAAAAATTGTTATTTCTCTAATTATAAAATAAATGTGTTATTTTTTCAAATGCAAATATAATTTACCATCAAATAATGTAGAACGCTGAAGGGAGAAGAGTTAAGGTTTAATAAAATTGCATAATTTTAGGCTTTTAGATGCATAAAAATATCACATAGAAAATTAAAAAAAAAAAAAAATCAAAGGAAAGACATATCTGTATTTAAAAAGTGAGCCAAGCGTTGAATAAAATCCAAAGCTTTCTGACCATCCAAATCATTCAAATGGAAACAATGCTCTTCTCCTTGTGTCTCTTTAATCTCAACCACACCCATCCATCCACTTCTACTCAACGCCTCGTAATAAACTCTTCCTCTATCTCTAAATACATCCTTTTCAGCCACACATATCAACACCCTCTTACACCCCAACTCACTTAAACCCTTCGGACCCAGAACCATCGGGTTGATCCGATAATCATCATTGTCCGGGTTTGATGGGCAACTAAGTTCCCACATCCTATCTATATTTCCCTTCTTACCCGGATCCATTGCCTCCAAACCAATTGGATCCGACCCCCAAAAATATGGATGGACTAATGCAATCCCTAGAAGCCCAATTCCAAGCCCAGAACCGAATTCCTCCAAACCAGCAGCTGTGGCTAAGTTATGTGCAATGTTAGCACCAGCACTGTCTCCGGCTAAAAACACTTTTCCGAAATCTGTATGGTTATTTAACCATGGCTCAGATCCATCACTGTTACGATGGGAAGCAATCCAGTGAAGTGCAGCCCATGAATCTTCATAAGCGGCAGGAATAGGATTCTCCGGCGCTTTTCTGTAATTGATCGAAACTGCAACCACATTAGCTTCAGCTACAAGTTTAGTAACGTAGCTGTGGTATCTGACGCAGAAGGGCGACGAGACGCAAAAACCGCCGGCACCGCCGTGGAAGAAGACGAGGAGAGGGAAATTTTGGTTTGGGCGGTTGAGTTTTGGAAGGTAAAGGCGAGCGGAAATGTTGTGTTCAGTAACAGTTATTGTTATGTCTTTGGAAGAAAGACCGGTGGGGAGATTAGAGGACGGCGGAACGAAGTCGGTGTCGACAAGTCTTTCGACATGGCCGTTTTTGTAAAGTCGGAGAAGGCCTGGAAGCTCATTAGCTAGTTCTTGATCATTGGCGGAGTCCATGGGATGGAAGTTATAGAGAGAATTTAGTAGAAGATAGGAAGATTGGTTTTATGGACGAGACGTCTGTAGGAGGAAAACAAAAACAAACTTTTATAAAATTAAAGAGTAAACTTAAATAAAAACTATGTTTGCAATAAAGTTTGAAATTATTATAGTTTCCCTGAAAAATTTTGGTTATTGAAATTGTTTTTGCCCATTTTTAAAATTTTGGAGAAAAGAGGAAGGGAAAAAAAATTAATCCAAAGTTAAATTATTACAGTAAGCTATCCAAAATAAAAAATGATTAAAACATATACAAATTGAAAATATACCAATTGTTCCAGCTTTTTTAAACTTCTTTATTATTTATATAAATTCTTTTATCAAGAAAGAAATGGGTACAAACTGAATGGATTTTTTATTTTTTTTTTTAAATAAATTTTTTTAAAGTTTTGTATTATTTACTTTGAAAAGTGAAATCTATTATATTTTTCATTTTTCCAAAGTTTTTTTTTAACAAAAAATTCTTTAAAAAGCCATTAATTTGGATTAAAAAAACCAAGTTGATCATCAAATATATTGAAATAGGGCAAAAAAACAATTTTGACCAATTAAATTTCTGAGGACATTTTTAATTAAAAAAATTGGAACATTTACTCAACAGCTCAACTATGTAACAAACCAGCGAGTTAATAATACTAATCAACTATGCAACAAACCAGAAAGTTAAGAATACTAATCAACAACGTAAATTTCGATGTGTCATTCGGTACTTATAGCTTCTTTAATTTGTGGTTGAAATGGAGGAAAATCAAATAAGAAACCACCTAAAAACTCCACCGCTGCCGTTAAAAAAATATGTTGCAGACCTCGATTTTTTTGCAAAAGCTCGAAAATCAAATGGTTTCAAGTCTCAATGAGTTTCTTGATAATTATCGTCAACTATTTGAAAGATTTTTTTGTTGATTTCAGCAGGTTTGCGATGGAGATCACCATACTTAACTGAAAATCTTTGAAACACAATGAAAGATTAGAAGCTCAAAAGGATCCGATGAGATTTAGGTCAAACCGTGAAGATTTTTGGTGAATTTCATGCAGGGGTGCTAGAATCTATTTGGAAACTCATCATATACCTTCTGTAAACTGGAGCAAAAAATTGATCCTCTCGCTATTATTTTCATTTTTTGGTCTTAAAAAGTTCAAAATGGTTCTTTTGCTATTATTCTGATTTTAATTGTTTTAGACTATTCTTTTTAGTTTTTGGTTATTTTAGATAAAACCCCCAAAGAGTCTTTTTAGACTATTCTTTTTATTTTCGTGGTCATTTTAGATAAAACCCCAAAACAAAATTTCTATACGACCCGTTTCTGAATTCTGATTCTCAGTTCCACGCCAAAAACAATAAAACACATTACAAGAACAAAAATAAAATAAAATAACGTAGTCACTGTAAACCCACCAATTTTGCTTTGCAAACTGATCGTGACAAAATGGAGAAGTTGGTGTTACTCAGATCCATTTGCCGCACCGCCTCTTTCCGGTCTACTCGTTTTTCCGCTATTACTCACCACCAGCTCCGCCACCACTTGACTTCTCGATCCATCTTCAGTCTTTCTTCGTCTTCCGTTTCTGCTCCTTCGAATCGCATCCTTTCCGGTAATTCGTCTGCCCCTTTTTTTCCTCTTTCTATTTACCTCCCCTACTGTCTTATGTTTCTGCTCTTTAGTTGCTTGTTAATTCGATTAAGACTTGGTTGGTGTGACTTGTGTGGCTTTGAATTTTGTCCAATTCCTTTATCAAAATTTAGGGGTTTCAATTGATTTTTCCCATATAGATGCTGTTTGCTTCCTCAGACCTTATGCACTTAATGCGTGCTGTCTAGATTACGGTTTCGCAAGTTAGCAGCAATGGATGCACCTTCCTATATACTTTAGCTGATAATGAATTTTAATTTATTTTGGTGGATTTTGTATTGTCTTTCATTGCTACTGTGATTTCACAATATAAGATATGCATATTATTGGATTAAAGATATCTTGCTTTCAGGCATTCGGGATGCATCCAAACATCTGGTTTTTAGTGATATTGTATGCCCTTTCTGTGTTTACTAAAATTTCCTTAAAGGCAGAGATTTTTTAATTTATTAATATTGTTTTCTGAGTGATAACATCTGTAACTTATTTCTTTTGTGGAAAATATGCTCAGATTTCAGATCTTTGTCTGCGGTAGGAATTGGAAGTAGACGATATTTTAGTGAGAATGTAACTCAAGTGCCTGCTATAAAGGATCCAGAGCTCAAAAATGCTTTCAAAGACTTGATGGCAGCAGGTTGGGATGAGCTTCCTGCCTCTGTTGTTTATGATGTGAAGAAAGCTTTGTCTAAACAGACAGATGACAAGGCTGGCCAGGAGATCTTGAGGAATGTTTTCCATGCAGCTGAAGCAGTTGAGGAATTCGGTGGCATGCTCATTTCTATTAAGATGGAACTTGACGATGCCATTGGATTGAGTGGCGAGGTACCATAATTCATACTGGTCTTTGTGATTTTCTTTCATCTCTCTCAATGCTTATTATTTGTGATGGATTAATTTCATGCAGAATGTAAAGCCCCTGTCTGATGAGTTCTCCAAGGCACTTTGTACTGTTTATCAACGATATTCTGCTTATTTGGATGCTTTTGGACCTGATGAGGGTTTTTTGCGAAAGAAAGTAGAGACAGAGTTGGGATCAAAAATGATATACTTGAAGATGAGATGCAGTGGCCTTGATTCAGAGTGGGGAAAGGTACTGAGACATTTTCACTACTGTAAACCTTACCCGGTTTTCCACTCCATATCTGTTAGGTTACTTGTCAAAATCAATCTTGCACTTGTTTTTATTCCAAAAAGCATCATTTTGGGGACCGTATATTAAGTACTGCCTATTAGAGAAAAGAATATGCAAAGTAAAATAGATCATGTTAAGTCAAATGTTGAACCAATATGAGACTTTGCTGGCCCATGGAGCAGATTTCGCAATTCTAATGATATAGCCTCTTAGGAGAACCATGAGGGGGAAAATGTGTTGCAACCCCAAGTTTTTTATACTGCATCTTTTGCAATCCTGTTAATAGGTTTTATCTTCTGGTTGCAGGTTACTGTTCTTGGGACTTCTGGAATTGCCGGTTCTTATATCGAACAAAGATCTTAGTGGCATATTATGGGAAGATTTTGATGTAATTTTGAGCTTTCTGTTGTTGGATAGTTGAAGACAGGTTACTGTACTCCTTTTAGGCTAAACCATCGATATTGTGTTGATGGGCGTTGAATAAGAGCTTTTTTAACAATTGAATATCAAAATTTTTCATCCAGTTTGAAAATCTTTGATTCAGTTTTTGTGATAAACATTTGTACTCGTCTTCTCCCCGTATAATAATCAACAACGACGTGCTCAACTACTATTTACTACAATATATTTAGCATAAAGTTGTAAAGTTCTGAGATGTACAGTACAGCTCTTATTGGTAAATTCTGAGATGTTGCTTTTCATTTGTTTTCTTTGTAACTTCAATTATTGATGCACTGAGAGCATGTAGTGCTTTCTACTAGTAGCTGTAATTTTGGTATCGAAGGTTTTGCATGAAAGAGCTCTGAATAAGCTGAACTCAAGCCTGAACTAATATTTGAATGTTTCCAAAGGGAGAAGTGACACCATTATAACCAGTTGATTCAACCTATAGCCAATGAAAGAAACGCTCAAATGCCGTCATACTTAATTGAAATAAGTTGAGTTGACGCATTTAAACCCAGCTTGACTTTGCATTATGCTTAAGAGGATAGTTATTTCTACCTCCTGTTTGAGGCAACATATTGAATTACCTTATAAAACAGGGAACTTGGATAGATTAGATGACAAGGTCATTTAACAATTGCAAGAAGGAAAAGCAACATCCAAAAGAGCACATCTAACTATTAGAGGCAAGTCTTTTATGAATTTTCGCTAAAGGCTTAAGCTTTATTATGATTTTTTGAAATTGTGGCCTGTTTTGTTCACTAGTAAAATTTTTGACATTTTTTTCTGAAAGGTGTTAAGCTTAATAGCATGTGAGATATATATATAATCAATTGGGATCTTTTTCCTCCCCTCCTTAATCTCTTTGTGAGCTTGGGGATTAAAATGTTAACAGAATTGAAATTGTTTAGTCTTAGCTATTCTGCTGCGTTTACGCCAAGACCAAGATTCAGTTGGTGATTTGGGTAAAGGAGGAAGCAAAACAGCTTTCCTGCAAAGACCAAAAGGCCATCCTTCACAGTGACATAACTCTTGAAGTATATTCCTCCTTGGAAATTCAAATTCTTTAATCTCAATAAGCTCACTGAAGCTTGAGCATCTAGACAAGTTTGTATGCACAGATAAAAATGCTTCTTTGCTTACTGAACTTGAACCGCATGTGAAACAACTTCTAACTGATACAAATTCCTCTCTTTCATCATCTTCACCATCGCGGTTTTCATCATCTTCATCTTCTTCCCCGGCCTTTTGCATTACAATCTTGGGAGCCAAGAACAACTCTCCAGTCCTCGGAGAAAACACCCAAGAAAAACTGTCTGTCAGAACAAATGATCTTTGCTTAGACTTCTCCATAGCTCGACTTCGGATTTCTGAAACAAGAATCTGAAACAAAAAGTTAAAACCTTTTACAAAATATAACCTGATAAAAAGATTCAAAAAACAAGATCATGTTCATAAAAATTGACTACTTCCTGCTCATCTTCCATATCATTCGCTGTGTACTCCACTTCAGGACTTGTCGTCGAAATCCGACTGCAATTCCGGCAATTGGAAAATGCATCTTTTAAAGCTGCAGACAAGAATTTACATTTCCTGGAAAGATTTGGCGGCTCCTCATGATGAAAAACACCCATATTAAAGAAATTAGAATCACAATTCCACTAATTTGATACAGAAAATATACATATATATACACACATACACAGAATGTAATACAGGAAAAAAAGGTCATATATTCATTTGATATGGGAATTGACCTGAACGTATGATAGTGGCCTTACAACTTCTTGAAAACACAGCACCAAGCAATTCAGTCCATTCTTTGGGGTAAAGACAAAGTTAAAAAGCAAGTTATTTCAAATCCCACCTCTGCTTTTTGAGTAGTGTAGTCTAATACTTATTGTTGGCCAAATTAAATTCAACTCTCAAGTAGTAAAAAAATGAAAAGATTTGAATGGTAATTTAGTCATTTTCAAGAATTACTTGAAGCTAAAGATATGGGGATTTTATTAGACATGATACCAAACAATTGACGTGAATTGTATAAGAAAGAATGCTACACCGTCGTAGAAGTTATTATAATCAATAAAAGAACCGTCCAAGAAACTTATTTATGAGTAACAGATAACAGGAAAAAGTTAAAGAGTACTATTATTTATGAAGTAACGTAATGTATTATCTGCTAGAAAATGAAATTCTGCCAAAAGATTTTAACTTTCTTGATAGTTTATTTTCCTCCCCACCAAACACACAAAATACTGTTTTCTTCAATTTTGTTATTTTGGGTATTAATAGTATGATTGTAAGATATGCTGGTGAGCTATTAACATTAGTTACTTTTTTTATGAAAGTTACGGAACAGCTAGCTCAAATAATATGGGATTCAAAACAATTTAATATAAAATGACCAAATACATACATGATCACATTTGATCAATTAATTATTTTTTTTATCAGCCAAACCAAACATTTAAGACTTGTTTTATTACTCAGAAATGAAAATTTTAAAATTTTTTTACTGGATTTATTAGGGTTTAGAGAGTGATAAAAAAGAATTTACAAAATCTCAGGTCAAGTTTTAATTAGTTTGACTAGTTCGAAAATCCATGAGTTTTTTTTTTTTTTTAATAAGTGACTAATCAATTTTGACTAAATTTGACGGATAATGTTTTAATAATCCCATATAAAATTTGTCCATGACGCAAGAGATTAAATGGATTGTATTTTGATAATTTTGGTTGATTGTGAATAGCTGCACCCAACAATTAACAATTTTTATTCTTCAAAAAAACCCTTAATTCCCTGCCCTCACCTTTTATCAGCAGCACCTTTGATAATATATAACGGGTTGCTGGGTCTAAAGTACCCTTACTGAAACAGAGAGAAATATAGTTATTGTTGTACAAAATTATCTTAAAACATAAGTGTGGATTATATCAGACAGCCACAGAAATTAATCCATCATTAGAAATAATAATAATACACATAACAATACAATTGTACAAATCCCAGCCAAAATATTTCATCTTCAATTGATTCTCCAATTTGGAACATTATCCACCTAACTCTCTTTGTTTACCAAATAAATAAAAGAAGGTAATCGATGCTTATTACATAGCTCAAATAGAAGAATTCATGCTCACCTGCATATGCATTCATTTCGTGGACTGCAACAGCAATTATGAGACAGAACATCACATTTCCTTTTATTTCCAATGGCTAAAACAAAGCTTGTGTGACCTTTTCTTATATTTAAATATCAATCTCAAATAGCAAAAGAATGAATAAGGCAAGAACCCAGTTCAGCAACATATTTAGAACCAGAATTCGACAACCAAAAAAGCATAAACTAAATTCAGCAATCAAAATACCATTCACAGAATCTGAACATCCACTTAGCACTTAAAACAATATCCATACAGACGAATTCGTAGCGAATCCGTAGCAAAACATTAAAAAAAAAAAAAAAAGAAAGAAAGAAAGAACAATATATGTGACTCACCCATGTCATAACAACATTAATGGACCTCTCTTGACATGAACCGAAGTTTTTCTAAAAACCTTAAAACTAAATTTGATTTTCACTGACTGCAATGCGAATATACAATGTCCCAAAATAATGAAGAATATAGGCCAAATATCATCAGTCAATTTCCAACCCATTTCTGTTCAATTTTTCATCCATTTTATTACACCTAATAACAAGACGTATTAGCTATTCTAAGGGAAAAGAGTCAAAGTATTACTTGCTCACCAATACACTTCCAAATATGCACAAACCATAAATCCAAAACACTAAAAACAGTGCATAATAATGGAATCTGGCAGACTCTTAAACAGCAATTAAGATTTAAGGCAAACAATAACAGTCATTGAACTAATCTGACACAAAACCAAATAATCATTTAACTGATAACAAACAAAAATCTATAACCGTAATATACTAATCTTGCCAGATTTTAACTCACACTGCAAGAACGACAATTTCCCTACCAAGAAAGAAGTAATAGTCCATTTATATGCTCATTTCATGCCTCGAGTGTGACTGTAACCCAAATTAAGAGTAGCAAGATTGAACAATTTGTGTTGCTGTTCTCTCTACACATAGGAAATGCTACTCTGGAGTGTATTAACAAGCTTATGGACAGCTAAAAATTAGTGCCTACAGGGCATGGAATAGCAGCATATTTACGATTATCAAGTTACTCAAGAATCATAAACACAAAAGAGACTGTTAAAGACTTCCGCAGCACATAGAATCGAGCAATGCCAGTGACTCACAACCGGAATTAAGAGTCTGAGATGATTAAATATTTAGAAATACTAAACACACCGCTTCGTAGTCAGCTGTGTATTTTCTGGAGATGCTGAGAGGTAAGAGAAATAAGAGCCTGAAGCTTGGCAACAGCAGAGGTCTGATCAGGAGGACACTTTGAAAGAGAAATGTTTAAGGAGTGAAGTGCCTCATCAAGCTTCCCTGCAGCTAAAGCAGCACATCCTGCCCTATAAGCCTCATCAGCTATTCGGGCATCGTATTTAGGACTTGAACCTCCATTGCCATTGGGTTTCCCATTCCTGAAATGGGGTGGAGATGAAGATGGAGATGGAGAATCAAGTGCAGCAGTTGCACGACCATACTCCAGTTTAGTAATGGCAGCATCAACCTTGGCGATGAGAGCTTCTGGGGTTGAAGGGATAGTCCTGATTTCATCAAAAACACTCCAACGAGAATTCCCTTCCTCGGATGATCCCATCTTCTACACTAGCTAGGGATTGCTTCAGTAGAAATCGGACGAGCACTATTCCTTAACAGTAAGCTTATCGAACAAAAATAATTATTCCCCACTAGCTGTAGACTAAAAATTCTTGTTGTAGAGACCAATTTCCCGCAAATAATCTTTCTAATTGGGATTTAGTGGGTTCGTGTAACAGAAAATGAGTCGAACTTTTTCATAACTCTCGACGACAATGAACAAAAAGGAACAGGAAATGGCAGAAACCCTTACCTAAAGATCTCTGTAGTTCTTAGGCAATTTCGCTCCAGCAACAATCACTTAGCAAGCCTGATCGGATCATGAATCCTCGAATCAGATAAACTAGTTTTTTTTTTTTTTTTTTTTAAACTATCAAAATCAGTTGTCTCTCAAAGACTTTCCCTTTATAGTATATAATATATGGAGTGATAACAAGGGTTAATTATATTTTAGGCGTCTGAACTATCATAATAACGACTCTTTTAACCGCTAATTAAAGCTTCTGGCATGGAACTTCGATTTGCAATCTTTAATTATAGTGATCATTTCTTGAAGCACATGACTGATTTCTTGCTTTTAAATTAATCAAACTTTGTGTACATGTGATCCTAATCATCTTGTCTTTTTTTTCTCGAAAGTCAAGTCAAGAATTCAAACGAGATCTTGCACATCGTTGTGTTTCCAAACGAATTAAAAGGTTACGCATTCAACGAGTCTAAGCAAGAGTCAAGACTTTCAATTCTACTAAGAATGAAATTGCAATTGGCAGTTCTTAATTGCTTTTAAATTTGCAATTCATTACAAAAAATACTATGAATTTTCGCATCCCAACTAGTTCCTAACACCAATCAGTCTTCTTTGATATTTTCTTCATGTTGACCGTAAGAAAAAGAGGCAGAGCACCTGATTTCCTAACTTCAGGATCACCAGGACCAAGTCTGACATTTCACTTGTGATAGGGATGCTTCTGATTAGTGGCCCAGGAACCGAATTCCTTAACTGTTCTCCTTCCCCGAAACCAAAACAAAAAAGGAAAATGACAAGATGTTTGAATGTCAAAATTCGCCTGACATGATGTAAGAAGAACTAACATCATATCTTTGCAAGATCTAGAGAACGTGGTGTTTGCAGCTCAAATAGCTTTAAAATCGACCATCTTTACATCGATAAACTTTGATCATGCACCAACAACACCAGAGACCCAGGGAACGATCAGGGGTGCCTTTGGGTGGCGGTTTCTATATGATTCTGAATACCTGTTCTTAAAATTCAGTCTAGGTTTTTCAGCCTGCATTTTGGTATATCAAAACATCAACCGTATGCTAATATTCTAGATTTAGGTTATTATATAAAAAGAGAGTGTTGGCTCTTACATATTTCAGCCAGCATTCCTGGTTCTTATGCACATAGATATCAGGTGAATAGCAACCCGTCTCAGATGGGCAATATACCCATATGTTGCATTTCTTTTCACCAGGCTTTGCACGTTTTGCGTGGTTTAAGCATGCTTGGCAGCAGTCGAATGCACTTTCTTTATGGTGCGTGAGACCCCATCTCACGGCAGCACCATCATAGTCAGTATGAAGCTCCGCACGGCATTCTGGTGGAAGTGGCCTTCCAGGCAAAATATCTTCCTCTAAATAGAGAACACAGACACCAAATCAATGAATATAGGATATTCCAATTCCCACATATGAAATGGAGTAATAAGGCCATTCACACATGCAGAGCAAGTTAAAGTGCAACTGAGCAAGGCCTTTAAACCAGCTCCCACAATGGCAGGAGAGACAGAAAGTAAAAGAGAATGCAATTGTAAGTAAAAGAGAATGCAATTGTTACCAGGTTCTTCTTCTTCACCCTCAGGCTTATCATCCTTTTCCTGGTTAACAATCTCAGTAGGTATCCAAAGGCCAATGTTTTCTGACAGCACAGCCCAATCAGACTCCAAGGCTCTTATTAGCGGTCCTACAAAATAGTCAGTCAGAAGAACGTACAAGGTTTCACTAGCATTCATAATTCACCACAGGGACCATACTTAATGGATTCTTTACGGGATAAACTCTAAAGCTGCCAAACCACGGGCTTTAAAAGTAAAACCTTACCCGCTTCCTCTTGCAGAATAGTGGCATTCAGTCCCCATGTTCCATTGGTCGATTGTTCAACTTCATGCAGTTTTTCTCTGCGCCATGTTTCAACTGCTTCTGTTTATCACAAGAAGAATGCAAAAAAGTTTATGAACAAAATATGTAAAGAAAATCAACAAACTAAAGCATCTATCCCCTGAAATTTATCATGCCTAGCAAGGAGAAAATTTGAGACACTAAAATTTTGGAATGACTAGCATTTAACCTGTTGAACAAGGCATTTAATGTACTATCAAAGCAATTTACATGTCAGGTGATGATCACATAGATAGGTGTCTCTATAATCCAAACAAATGGCCACTTAAAACCATAAACATGTTCGCAGTAACACTTGATCAACATCAATATCGATATCCATGAACGAGTGACATTGAAAGTAGCAACCCGCAGTAATGCATTTCCCTTAAACAAGCTGATATGATATCCAAGTTAATGCAAAAACAGTTGTAGACATTTCTAAATAAGAATGTATTAAGTTAAACATGTGACCATAAAATTTAAGTACAAGGAGTTTAGCTGAAGAACTCATTGTACCATGATATAAGAACTTTAGCTGGCAGCAATTAATGTTGAGTGAACATTAGAAAGGCGAAACTGATCATCTAACTCGCTATTGACACATTACCTAGCATTTATTGTATTGACCTCCAACCATATTGCCTAATTTCTACATTCCTAGAATATAAATTTGACGCATAACCACATCCAAACCAGCAAGGGAAACATTTTGGTCATAAAGAGATTATGTTTTTCAGATCAATGATATAATACATGCAACAAAAACTCGGCCCCTAAAAAATCCACCATTGGCACACCAATGAAGCATTTGCTACGCAAAAGTTACTATCAACAAAGAAACAAGAAACCTTCCACAAACATTTTCATTTCAATTTATCAAAAATTTATAAATTTATCAAACATTTCCAACTCCAATCCAATAATAAATTCAGTAACACAACAGCAACGCATTAAACAATAAAACTGAAAGTGAAGCAATAGCAACCAACCTCGCTGCTCAGTGATATTAGCACTTGAATTCAAGCTTCTCAACCGAATCAAAATTTCCTCTGTTATTCTCTCTTTAATCTCCAATGGTAATTCATCAATCTTGTCCTCTTTTCTGAGCTCTTTCTTAAGTTGCTTCACCTTTAAAACAAAAAATCCACATCCTCCTCACAGCCCATCCTCAAATTAAAAAGAATCCAATACACAAAATCACGAAATACCAGAAATTGTATTACCACTTTAATAAGCTGTAAAGGTTCACTGGCTCTTCGAATCCGAATTGATTCCTCCATCTTACTAATCTGATCCGGCGTATGCTTTACAACTGCAAAAAAAAAAAAAAAAAAATCAAATTGAAATATCATAACTTGACCAAACCGAATTGCTTAAGATTAACGAACAATATAATAATAAGGTAAAAATACCGTTATTTAAATCATCATTTGAGTAAATATAGAGTGAGCCGTAGAGAGAGCGAAGAACATAAAGAGCAATAGCAATATTAATGGAGCAAACTATAAGAGTAGTTCTCTTATACGAACATCCCCATTTGACTCCTCTCGCCATCTCCACCTCATCCCACCATATCCAAACAGAAAAATTTCCCTTCTTTTTTACCAGATCAAGAACATATATAGATCTTAAAAATAGAAACTTGGCTGTCGTGTTGACTGGTCTGGATTGTCTTCTTCACTTTTTTGCACCGAACAAGAAGGAGATTAGGGGAATAATAATAATGAAAGTTAGGCCTTTACCTGCCTGCAATGGCAAGTTTTTATCTTTTTCTCTTTTTTTGAAGGGTTCTTCTTTAATTATGTTAAACCAAACAGTAAAGTTGAGTTTCGCTTCCGTGCTTTAATAAATATTAATCTTGATTTTGTTGTTTGCTAAATTACGCTAAATGATGATTAGTAGTGGAGTACAGTTTTTTATAAATTCGATTCGTGCTACTGTGCGCTTTTTGGCTTGTGAGTGGAGCGTGGAGGGAAATAGGTGAGGGATCGGATTCATTATAATAAATAATGATACTTTTGTGTAGCAATTTTTTTTAAACCGTTTGATTATGGTTGTAATCCAAATGTTTAATTATAGTCTTTCTAATATGCGCTAAAGCCAAAGAGGGTTACGCAAGTCTTCAAATCAAATTAAGATGCTTTGCATGTGATTACCAAACTCGGGTTTGAGTAAGTTTATAGTAGTAGTAGTATTACCATTTTAGAATGATAAATAAATACACTAGTTGTATAATTGGTAACAAGTAATAAAGGTGTTGATTGTAATTAGCGACTAGAATCTTGCTTCTTGTAAATAAATGGAAATGAGAAGGATTAATTTGCTAATGAAGTAAAAAATTAATCCAGATTACTTAAATAATCAATTTTTTGAGTGGCTAAGTAACTACTATACTAACTATATTAGCTAAGCTTAGTAGTAATCCTTAATTTTGAAAGGCAATTGCACCCACAATATAGCAGAGAAAAAAAGTGACCTTTGAGGCCATTCTTCTGTTACAATCAGCAACACGCAATTTCAATTAAATATATACCGAACAAATAGGAGGTTGCATTCAATGGAACAACAATCTTCAACAACTTATAAAAAAATGGAATTTAGTAACGTCTGTTCGCACAAGAAAAGCAGAAACTTCTCTATTTAGTCGATGATGAAACATCAGGAGTTTGTGGAGAAAATAACCTCTCTCTCTGCAGTTCTTTCACGACAGCTGCTAAAGCCTCTGGGTTTAGACCCAAGTCACACAAGGCAATAAGCACAGAGAGGGTGTGTCGGTCAAGTCCTGTGTCAAGAATGTTTGACATGTTAAATGCCAAATCTAGAGATTCCCTTGCTGTTTTTGCAGCCTCAGGATCCATCTGAAAAAGGACAAATATTGTGCAAAACCAAACCAAATCAAAAACTAAATGAAGCAGAGGTTACAAGCTTAAGTCATTAATTAAGAAAGAGATTTAAGTAATCAGGATGTAAAGGCATTATTACTTCTATGTGGTCAGTAAAAGGGGAAATTAATATATCACAAAGAAATACACTTCTACACGCATTAGTTCAGATAATTAGGAAGGAACCATCCCCCATGCTATGGTACCCAACATTTCAGAAGCAAACAAAAAACAAACTTCCAACTAGAAGTTGCTCAAAGAGTTCCTATACACCATTGGTCCAAACTCAGAATTGATTAGCAAAACACAATTTCCTTACAGCAGTTTGTTTGAACCTTTGCACCTGTAATGCAAATTCTCAAACCCTTCCACATAGACTAAGACCATCGCTCTCAACATCCAGAAATACAAAATGTGACCTATATTGCTGCTTTTTTTATTTATAAAATTAGCGTTCCTTTAAGTTCTCTGTTGCAAATTGCAATGAAATCTAATAACAAGAAAGATGAGCTAATGAAAGAAATGAAGTTTCAAGATAGCTCCAACGCCACATTGATTTCTTACATTTGAAGGGGAACGCTGAATATATTGGTGATCAGTAAAAGAATCAGCTAGCAAAGATCATAGACGGTGAGAAATTAATTCTAACTAGACCAAGTCAAAATATAATTTTCAATTAAAGCCTAACCAAAAGATGAACCCCGCCTGTATAAGCAGGCAAAGCACAGCTAGTCCCAAGCTTGGATAAAGTAGGAGACTTAGAATAGTTTGATGGCTAACATAAAAAAGCACCGAAGCACACATTATGAATCCTTTTGATGAAGAACATTTTGAATTATACTCGGTCACTTTACATGGAGATTAACTTGATACGAGCAGATAATTGAAATTGAAACAGAAGATTCTCATCAGTTAATTACCACCAACCAAGAGATGGAATATTCAATTCTTCTATAACTGTTCCAATATATAGAAAGCAGCAAAATTCAAAAAAATGCACAAAGTACAACCCTAACTGACAGAATCAACCGAGTCGAAAGTTCCATAATTTGACTTTCACAAAAATGAAAATGAAATTTTAAATTGACAAATTTTAGGGATTTGAGAAACACATACGGAAGTGGAAAATTTTCATGAAATTACATTTACATTAAAGCAATCGATAATCAGAACTGGAAAATGTTCTACAAATTGCGATTACAAATAGGTGAATTAATCAATAATTTCTGCTGAAACCCAAAATTCCAAATGCTAAATGGTTGAAAAAAAAAAAAGCGATTAATGTACCTTTAAGAACAGGTGCTCTGAATCGGAATAGGCAATACTTCTTCGATTAAATCAAAAACATAGAGGTGGAAGGAGAAGGAGAGCTTTGATTTGTTTTGCTTCAAACTTCAAACCCCTCTTTTGAATATGAAAATAGCGTTTTCGCTTTTCGGGTTTAGATGGGAATATACTTTAGCAGTTCAAATGTCCGGTAAGTAAAAGAATCAGACCGGGAATGAAAACGGTTTGGAAAGCAGACGTTTACAGCGATATACTATTTATACCTGTCGTTTTGTCAAACGACTCAAAGGACCAAGGCATGGATTAGTTGGAGGCAGTGTTTTCATAACTAAGCCGGACCAGAAACTAAACCAGCGTGATGATTTGGTTCACCAACAATATGCAGATGTAGAGGTTGCCATGGGTCGGGTTGGCCTGGTACAGCCCGCTAAAAGCCCGGACCGGTCCGTCATTGAACCGAAATCGGTCGGTTAGCGGGCCGGTTTCAATTTAATATTTTTTCAAACCGTAAATCATTATCAAACCGTTAAATTGAACCGTCGGTTAACCATTAAATTTAAAAAAAAAAAAGGTGAACCAGTAGTTAACCGGTCCACGAACAGCTGATTCGGCGGACCGGTTCTGATTCATCTCCCTTCGAATTGTGGCCAGGCAGGCCGCGACCCGAAACTGGTCTGTAGCCACCTCTATGCAGATGTACTAACGTTAGTTGTTTCGAATTTAAAACTCGAGTTTTAACTGCACGTCCCCATTCAAATAGTAATAATATATTATATATTAGTATATTGTTTTGAGAAGTCGGGGAAAGTAATTAATAAAACACTATTGGTTTTTTTTTTTTTTTTAATAAAGTATATATAATAGAAGGATGATGATAAAGATAATGGTGGAAGAAAACAGAAAAAAAAAAGTATAAATAAAAAAAAAATAGTGATATATTGTCTTGTAAGGAAATGGTGTGGGTTATGGGACCATATACTTAAAATCATAACCAAAATTTCTAACTATACGACAATTAGATTAAGATATGGGTTTCGTGAGGTACCCACACCCTCCTTCCTCTTATGTCTCGTTACTAATACTGACGTATTTTTACATCCAATAAAACTAATATTTTAACAGTTTTTATTTAATTGTTGACTTTTCTAATTTCTTTTTATTATAAAATTGTGTTGAATATGATAAATGAGTGTTCATAAATATATATAAAAAAAATATCTATATTTGTTCGGTCTCCTTAATAATCAATTTCAAGCTAAGCTACAAAAAAATTAATATATATAACTTTTATTTTTAAAATTTTTTAGACTTCTATTTAGATTGTAGTCAATTTAAATTAATGGAGTATATAATTAGGAGTTGGATATGTTCTATTTTGTTTTGCACTTTTGTTTTTATAAAACCATGTTTGTATTTAACAAGCAAACATTGTATATTTATTAGTACTATAAAGTTTATTTTAAAAATTTTATTATATACTTATTGCTAGACTATATTTTTTTGGGAGCTAGAGTTGATATGTTACTCTTTAAATTAAAGGTTTAAGAAAATCCTAATTTAGTTTAAAATTAATACGCCCATTTTCAATGGGAACGTGAATTACTATTGATAGAGGTTGAAATTTAAAAATACATTTTCAATATAATGATTTTTATTCTATTTGTGGACCCATAATATAATATTTCACCAATAAGCAATTACCATTAATTGTAAACATCTTTTCTACAAATAGACGACTTGTTATAGAAAGTCTATTTTTTTCTTTGATACGTTAATTTTAGATTATAAATAAAAGATTGCATTTGAGAATATTTTAAGAAAGTCTCTCAATTTTTCTAATGTGGCAAAGAAATAAAATCAATCCATGAAATGCCTTAAATGTTAAGAAACTTATCTTAATAATTCATACTAGTATGCTGATTATTAAATGTATTTACGATTGCACGTAAAATTATAGTATAACCGTTACAAGATTGAATCTCCCTACTCTAATTTCAAAAAAGTGGATTACTATCAATTAATTTTAATTAATGGAATAGATAAATTTTTTATTTGACATTTAGGAGAGATAGATAAATATTAGCATTTTCCCGAGCACGGTTCTAAGAATTATTGTACGGATTGCCGCTTCACGTTATCGCCTACAATTTGATTGTTAAAAACCTCCCGTTAATAGCAACCAACAGATTTCAACCAATGGGATAGTCACACCACACCACGCAAGGGTGTTTCCGTAAATATATTTATTAAACAATGTTTAACTCGGAGTAGAATTAGGCAAGATGAGGATAATGTGTCGATTTTTATTGGCCAGATTGGGAGTGCAGGAAACAAAGAATGGATATTCCACAGAGAATCCGAGGCCCGAAAGTTTCTTCCAACCCAATCGCGGAGCGGATCGTCTGTGTAATATAAAATCGCTGCAAACGACGGGATAAAAATAAAAAAAAATCAGTGGAGACACAATAACCAGAACCTTAAAAAAATTTTGCTCTAGAGATTGTTTCCGATTTTCAAGAATTGGACAACCTTAGTTCGTCAAACTTTCACCATAGAGACTTAGAAGTTGTATCTGCTGGAATTGAGAAGAAATTTGAGCAGAGAAAAATGTGGGGATTTGGGGGAAGATATTATTGGGGAAGAAGAGAGAGGATAAGAGATGGGGTTGTGGTTTTATTTGCTTGGATGTCCAGCCAAGAAAAACACTTGAAGAACTATGTAGAGCTCTACTCGTCTCTGGGTTGGAATTCCCTTGTTTGTCACTCTCAATTCTTCAATTTGTTAGTTTCTCGATTTCCCTCTCATGATTGTTTTGTTTCATTATTGTTCTTGAAATTGAAATTGATTGCTTCTGCTTCTCTGATTATATTGATTTTTCTGTATTGGTTCTGGGTTTGTTTTGGATTTTGACTTATTTTGCAAGATTTGGTGGTTGAAGGTTCGAAACTTTTACACTTGGTGGTGTTCGTATTTGTATTTGATGATGAATCTAAATTGAAGTTCTGTTTGTTGAATTGTTGTTTTAGCTTAGTTAGATGTTGTGGTTTGATGTTCTAACAGTCATCTTCTTCTTTTTGGCTTTTTCCTTTGATGTTTCTTCAATTGGAAATAGCTTTATGCTAAAGCACTATATTGGTATCCAAATTGAACAAGTTTAGTGCATTATTTCAAAGATTTTGCACTTTCTCTGTATTTAGTATTTGGGTTGAGTTTCACACGCTGAAGCTAGTACTTTGAAAACTAGGATATATGCTACGGATATTAACTGAATGTGATTGCTGTATTTTGTTGGATAATTCAATATCATTGCATTTGTTGTATGTTTCTTTCTTATTGTAATTGATCGCAGTGGTTCTTGAAACATATAAGATAAAGATGAAACTTAAAGTCATAAACCATGGATCAATTAAGCTCTCTTGGGGACTTGTTTAAGAATATAATTCTTGCCATGCTGGATTTATGTTTCTAAACCTCCTTTTGTGATTCTACTTTTATACTGCCATTATTGGAAAGTTTTTCATTTTTCTAAATAAATAGCATCGCGGTGTTTACTGTGTAGTTTTTAGTCTCAAGAAACTGGGAAGTCAATTACAGTTGCTTTCTTTCATATATCTTGCGTCCTAAACATTTGTTTTGAAATTGGAGCATAATGTCTGTGTAATCCTGACAGGTTTTTTCCAGACAAGGTTGAAGCTTTAGCATTGGATATTCTCAACAAAATTATTGAGGTCAGGATTGTGATATTATCTTTATGCGTTCAATTGTTTTTGTGCATATCATATGGTGGAATTCTGCTCTGTGCTCCTTTACCATTTTAATGGGTTTGATGAGTGTGTTATTAGGCTGTTCTGTTGAATTTCAGTATACATTACATTTCTCCCTTGCAAAGAATTTTTCTTGGATTTTGTATAGCACAAGTAACTGAATTTTTTTTTCTCTTTCCATGTGTTTCTTGTTTAAGCTTGGAGCATAGTCATCTAATTATTTGTTTGCTATCTTTTTTTTTTTTTTTTAATTCAAGGAGCTAAAGACAAGGCCTTGCCCTCTTGTTTTGATGTCTTTTTCTGGGGGTCCTAAAGCCTGTATGTACAAGGTTCTTCAGGTAACCTATAATAATCCTTTGCACCTAAAATGTATTGGTGAATTTCTATGGATATTGAATATATATTATTTCCCGTTGCAGATTATTGAGGGGAAGTGTGAATTGCAACTGAATCCGGTATGTTAGCCCTTTGCAACTATATGGTTGGCTTTTTTCCTTTCTTTTTATCAGCTTTCTGTTTGACATGTTAAAATTCCTAGTTGCTGAAATTTGTATCAGATAATAATAATACAAGTTTATATGCGATTTTTTTAAATTTATTCTTTTGGTATTATTGTACTGAGATGCTTCTTTTTGTTTTTTTTTTCTTATATGTTAAGGATGATTGCCGACTGGTTAGAAACTGTATTTCGGGCCATATATATGATTCTAGTCCTGTGGATTTTACAAGTGATTTGGGAAGAAAGTTTGCTGTTCACCCATCTGTCCTTAAAATGTCCCAACCACCAAAAATTTTATCATGGATGTCAAACAGCCTTTCTGATTGTCTTGATGCTATCTTCCTCAACAAATTTGAATCACAGCGTGCCGAGTATTGGCAGACACTATATTCATCTGTTGTGAGTATATCATAGCTTATAGTCATACAATATGTTGTACCTTTTCTGACCACTTGAATGTAATATCATTTTATTGCAGAGCATGGGAGCTCCATATCTCATTTTCTGTTCCGAAAACGACGATCTTGCTTCATATCAAGTTATTTGTAACTTCAGTCAAAGACTTCGAGAACTTGGGGCTGATGTAAAACTTGTGACATTGCATGGCTCTCCTCATGTAGGTCTGTCAAAATTTTCCCAATTTTCTGCAATCATGACTTTATCTTCTTGTTAATGTAGTGTGGGTTTTGTGGCTCTTGCTTTTTGCTACAAGTACAAATGCTTTGAGTTGGCAATAATCTTTTTACTTTCAAGTTATTTGCTTTTTGCTTTTTACTTTCAATAATCTTTGAGTTGCCATAATGTCCTTTCCTTTGTTGTAGAAAATAGAAATTGGGAAATACTAGAAAATCAAGCTGACCTTATATTTTGGAATGAACATTTATTATGGATAGGCTCTTTTGTTTAACTTTCCAAAGAAAATCATCAAACATTTTATTGAGATTGCTCCATACTTTGTTTCTTTCCAATAATCTTAAAGTGTTTAATTTATCTGCCTTTCTCAAGATTTTTTTTTCTTCTCTCGGATCAGGGTGTGTGACTACCTTCATATTGACATGTTTTCTTCTGTGATTTATTATTGCTGTAGGTCATTTTCGGCTTTATCCAGTTGATTATAAGGCTGGCGTGACTGAGCTCCTTGGCAAGGCAGCTGCAGTATACGCACAGAGAATTCGTCGACATGGAGAAAGAATGGGTGTGGAAGTGACACACGATGAGCTCTCAGAACCAAATTGTGATTTGAGGAATGCAATGAGTCCAAACCAGAGCTTTCGGGGAGTTACAATTCAACCAAGCGACCATTTCTTCATGCCAAGCTCATCGGGTTACTACGAGGGTAGAGACATTGACTCATCCGAGCAAGACAAACAAAAGGAAGAGGTGATTCATTTGCATAACCCTCCGCGAATTAATGCTCATGGAGTTCTTGGTCAAATCCTTTTTGATGTATGTGTTCCAAAGAATGTGGAGGATTGGGATATCAAGTCATCAGCATCCTTAAGCGGAAAGCCGTGTACTTCTACAAGGAGGCATAATCCATTATTTAATCCCATCAAATGCATACGACGTTCAAGATTGTAATTTTTTTGCTGCCACTCCTATGAAGACTGATGGTGTTATGAACGTGCTGGATATTTATTTGCTTCAAGAACTTAGCTTGGAGGATGTCAAAAGAAGCACCTGTTTATTCAAATCCAACACTAAATTCCTGAAAGAATAAACTCAAATGGTACCCAAATGAGAACACGAGATTATTATATCTGTAATAAGTTCTTTTTTTTCTTTTTTGTATGACAATAACTGTATTACTGACCTTTTTTTCTAACTAAATGTACAGTAAACTTTAAATAGCAAGAGCTTAATCAAATCTCTGTTTTTTTTATTTTTTTGTTCTTAAGACCTTACTAAAAATAATATGAAGGCGGGAGTATGTAAAATTATTTGTTATATTGACACTTACAACTAACTCAAAATAGTGCCATAAGCCCATTTTCAGTTAGATGCAAGTATGAGAGTAATGGTGACTGGCGCTTCGGGTTACTTGGGTGGGAGACTCTGCCACGGACTGCTTGCGCAAGGCTACTCTGTCCGCGCCTTGGTCCGTCGCACCAGCGATGTCTCGGCCCTTCCTTCTCCATCCACAGGCGGGGCCTTCGAGCTGGCTTATGGTGATGTTACTCACTATCAATCCCTTCTGGATGCCTTTTCTGATTGTCAAGTAATCTTCCATGCCGCCGCAGTAGTCGAGCCCTGGTTGCCGGATCCTTCTAAATTCTTCTCTGTAAGGTCAAATTCAATTTCAATCTCAACAAGTTCAAAAGAACAGATTAATAAACGAAAGTTAATTGGTACAGGTCAACGTAGGGGGACTGAAGAACGTGTTACAAGCGGCTAGAGAAACAAAGACAATCGAGAAAATTATCTACACGTCGTCATTTTTCGCCCTTGGACCAACCGATGGATACATTGCCGACGAGAACCAAGTAATAGCAACTAAAGTACTTTGTTTCAGCCTCAAATTCCGAATTCGATATTTCTAAGTTCTAATCTATTCGTATCTTACAGTTGCACTCAGAGAGGGTTTTTTGTTCTGAGTATGAGAGATCTAAAGTGGCGGCCGATAAGGTTGCATTAGAAGCTGCTTCCGATGGGGTACCGATCGTTGTGGTTTATCCCGGCGTCATTTATGGTCCGGGCAAGCTTTCAACGGGTAATATTGTAGCGCAGCTGGTAAGATTGGTTGCTATAGCCTATATCTTTTTAGTTTTGAAGTTTTCTCGAGTACAGTTAGTAGTGCATATTCTTTGCTTGCTATTCATCGCAGTTATGCACTGTTATTACATCATCCTATCTGCAGAGTACAACAGAACTACATTTGCTATTATAGATGCTTTTAGATGAGAAATTTTGTCGTTGAAAGAATTTGCATTACTGTAAGTTGCTTCTTACCATTGGCTCCTGGGTTCCTAGAAAAGTTGTTGCAGCAAAACGTCTCATTCGTGAATTCTTTTCAAATTCTTTTCTTACAATGAAAAAAGAGTAAAATTGAAATAAAAAAGAAGATTAATACAGTTGATCCTGAAATATTTTACTATTCTAACATATCAATTTCGTTGAAATGAAAAAAATGGAGTGAAACTTCTGTGAGGAACGGAAGAAGAAACAAATTATTTTTGTTCTGATCTCTAACTCTACCAGTGTCCTAAGTGTTGTGAATGAGTCAATTCGTTTAGACGAACTGTTTGAGCACTGGAAATATTCATTTACAGAAAAACTAGATCCTTGGAGTAGAAGGGTATTTCTACAAATAATTATGGATTGTAATAAGTGTTTCATAATCTGCATCCAAAATTAAATTTCAACATGTAGGACTGATTGGATATGAGATATGATCCAGGAATTGTGTCATTTCAGAAAGTTCAAAAGAAACAATTCATTGTAAACACAATATACTAACATTTCAACTGATTGAATACAAGCTGCTTTTCTGATGATTTTTAACTCTTATTTCAGCTGATTGAACGCTTTCAAGGGCGTTTACCAGGATATATAGGCAGTGGAAACGATAAATATTCCTTCAGTCATGTTGATGACGTTGCTGGAGGACACATAGCAGCAATGGACAAAGCTCAACCGGGAGAGAGGTATCTACTTACAGGAGAAAATGCGTCATTCAAGCACATTTTTGACTTGGCGGCTGTTATCACCGAAACAAAGAAGCCAGCATTTAGCATTCCGTTCTGGGTGCTTGAGGCTTATGGATGGTTATTAGTTATTTTTTGTCGGCTGACAGGAAAGCTTCCACTTATCAGTCCACCAGTATGCACCTCCCTTATTAAGTCATTGTTATTCGATTGTTATGTTTGATTGCTAACAAGATTACCAACAACGTGTTTCGCCTGTTGAATTAATACATTATATTTTCACCATCTGAACAGACAGTGCATGTTTTAAGACACCAATGGGCATATTCCTGCGAGAAGGCCAAAGTGAAGCTGGGTTATAATCCACGAGGCTTGCAGGAAGGATTAAGCGAGGTACTTCCTTGGTTGAAAAGCTCAGGAATCATAAAATATTAAGTAAAAACTGAACTCGTCGAAGGTGTTGGTTTTCTTGCAGAATAGCATCTGGCTATTGCGCCGAGTTGTTGTATCCCCTGAAACTGTTTCATCTTTCCTGTTCTGAAACACTCTGAGAATCAAACATTTGAGCGGATTCATTCTGTTGTTGATGTGATTTGCTAATATCATGATTTAATTCATACACCTACTCATTACTATTGATTGACTGAATGTTAACCCAAAATGAACATGAGATTATTATCTGTAAAAAGTTCTTTTTCCTTTTTTGTATGACAATAACTGTATGATTGTCAGTGCTTGAGCTGCTGATCATCCTGACTAAATGTACAGTTACTTTAATGGCAGCTTATCAAATCCTTGTTTTTAGTTCTTCAGACCTTACTCGTAACATAAGTAAACGTGTCATCTAATTAAGAGTACCATTTTTCATATGGATTCAAGAATGAGAGCAGTAGTGACTGGTGCTTCCGGCTACTTAGGTGGGAGACTCTGTGACGGACTGCTCGAGACCTTACTAAAAATAATATAAAGGCGGGAGTATGTAAAATTATTTGTTATACTGACACTTACAACTAACTCAAAATAGGCCATAAACCCATTTTCAATTAGATGCAAGTATGAGAGTAATGGTGACTGGCGCTTCGGGCTACTTGGGTGGGAGACTCTGCCACGGACTGCTTGCGCAAGGCTACTCTGTCCGTGCCTTGGTCCGTCGCACCAGCAATGTCTCCGCCCTTCATCCACCAGCGGGGCCTTTGAGCTTGCTTATGGTGATGTCACCGACTATCAGTCCCTTCTGGATGTGTTCTCTGACTGTAACGTAATCTTCCATGCAGCTGCCCTGGTCGAGCCCTGGCTACCATCAGTGGCCGACCTACCTTGAGCCAAGGGTAGGCATCCGTCAACACTGGATAAAATACAAACATTATGTTCAAATATAAAGTGTTGTAATGGTAGAAGGGTTGTTTTTTTTCACTTTGCACACCCGAGCTCAATTCTCCAATTTGGCATTTCCATTTAATTTTTTTACTTTTTATTTAGTAATAAGATTATGATAGTTTTTTTAATTATATATATATTTCTTAAACCCATTTTCATTATATATGTATATTTATTTTATAATTAAATAGTTTATTTTATTTCTATTCTACTTACTCAATTTTTTATAATTAAATAATAAAATAAAATTTTACATCAAATCAAAATACTTTTTCTTAATTTCATTCTTATTCATATATTTCTATTTATTTTCTCCACTTCTCTATCTTCATTTTATTATTATCTTAATTTTATTTTTTAATAGAATTCTAATGAATGTTTGAAGTTAATATAAAAAATTAAAATTTTAATGCAAGAATAATAGTCTTTACTATTTAAAATTAAAAAGTATATATATAAAAGAAACAAAAAAATAGCTAACAGATATTTTATATATTTTTTAATTTTTCCGTATATTGTATATTTGCCATCCTTCACATGAACTCTTAGGTCCGTACCATATCGTTCTAAATTCTTCTCCGTAAGAGTAAATTCGATTGCCAAAAGAACAGGAAAATGAATGAAAATTAATTTGTACAGGTCAACGTAGGGGACTGAAGAACGTGTTACAGGCAGCTAGAAAAACGACGACAATCGATAAAATTCTCTACACATCGTCGTTATTTGCCCTCGGACCAACCGATGGATACATTGCCAATGAGAACCTACTATACTTTGTTTCAACATCGAATTTCGAATTCGACATTCTAATCTGTTTGTATGATACAGGTGCACTCAGAGAAGTTTTTTTGTTCAGAGTATGAGAGATCCAAGGTGGCCGTTGATAAAATTGCATTACAAGCTGCTTCTGATGGCGTACCGATCGTGGTGGTTTATCCCGGCTTCATTTATCGACCAGGACCAGGCAAGCTTTCTACGGGTAATATTGGGGCGCAACTGGTAAGATTGATTGCTATTTCTTGCCGAAAAAGTCTCATTTGTGAATTCTTGCAATAATTAATGTAAATTTTTTATTTTTCTAAATTATACTTACAATAATTAATGGAAAAAAGAGTTAATGTGAAAATAAAAAATAAGGTTAATTGCAGTCAGAAAAAATAAGGTTAATCTAATCGATCATTAAATAGTTCAGTATTCTAACATTAAATCACTTGTGAAAAGTGCAAAAATTGAAGCGAAACACATTTTCAGGAATGGAGTGTCACATGTTATTTATAGTACCAGTTAGGATACTGCTGGTAATGAAGTTGAAAAACAATTCATCATTATAAACATGCATTGAATGCTACGAACACTTCAACTGATCGAATATGAGCTGCTTTTATGATCATTTGTAACTCCTATTTCAGTTGATTGAACGGTTTCAAGGGCGTTTACCAGGATATATAGGCAGTGGGAATGATAAATTTTCTTTCAGTCATGTTGATGGAGGACATATAGCAGCAATGAACAAAGGTCAGCCAGGAGAGAGGTATCTACTTACAGGAGAAAATGCATCATTCAAGCACATTTTTAACATGGCTGCTATTATCGTTGAAACAAAGCCGCCAACATTTAGCATTTCCAATATGCGTGGTTGAGGCTTATGGATGGTTATCAGTACTTTTTTTGTCGGCTGATAGGAAAGCTTCCTCTTATCAGTCCACCGGTATGCACTTCTCTTATTATTTGATTGCAATGTTTCGCCTTTGAAAAGGCACTTAAAATACATAATATTTTTAACAAACAGTGCATGTTCTAAGACACCAATGGGCGTATTCTTGTGAGAAGGCCAAAGTGAAGCTGAATTATAATCCGAGAGGCTTGCAGGAAGGATTAAGTGAGGCGCTTCCTTGGTTGAAAAGGTCAGGGATTATAAAATATTGAGTAAAAGATGTATTTCTTGCAGATAGCATCTATTGTTGTATTACCTGAAACTATTTCATCTTTCGTATTCTGAATCACTATGAGAAGCAAACATTCGAGGAATTCATTCTGTTGTGAGTATATTTATTTAAAGCCATTTTGCAGGATTGATCATTAATGGGGTCTTCTGGTAATCAATTTCCTTAATATTTTGCATTCTGTTTATGAACTATTGAAATAATGAATGGAGGGCTTCCATTTCATCATTTCACTTAGCAAAGTCTGCCAAACTAATTATTCCATTTCCCTTTCTTTTTCTATCTGATACTAAGTTTGATGTCGTTTTAGTCAACTTTTCATGATATATATGTCCAATGATAACACTTGGATAATATAAAGTACTTACGAGGGAATATAACAACAGTGTACGTGTCGTTTAATCTACAATAGACAATGTCGTTTTCGATCTATTATTATTACATGAAATTGCTCCAATGATAATGTAGGACCCATTAACCCCTTATGCTTTCGAAGATCTAAGCAATGCAAGGGCAGCAAACAATTTTTGAAACTGATCCACTTGTACGTAATCCTTATTTTGATATATGTGATGTAATAAAAGGCTTGCATCGTGCTTTACTTTATAGCTTTTTACATGAATGAAATGAAACGACATAGACAAATCCAATTCCTACTTGTCTCTTACTCCGTTGACAATGTGGCTGGCACTTGGTCCACATCCAACATCATACTTAAATCACTATATATATTTATATTTATGTTTATTTACTATTACTTATTTGACCCCGATTATACATTTACAATTTATGTGTGTTAATGGTGTTTAGTGAAAATATATATAGGACATGTTTGGTTTAACGGTTTCAATCAGCAGATAGCTAAAAATTGACATGGACAACTAATAGCAGATGAATATGAAATATTTGGTAAAATTATGGATAACTGTTACTGTTAATAGATAAATGACTGATAAAAATATTTAATAAATTCAAACTAATATATTAAACAAATTAAAATTTTTTAAACCTAAACTTAAGAAATATAGAGAAAAATAGTATGCAAGCTCTTGAAACATGAAGTAAAAGGAGTTCAATAGAATATTTAACTTTTTCAGTTTCTTTTCAAAAAATGAAATATCTAACTTTTCCAATTTCTTTTGAAAAGATAAGATGATTGCCAGAATTGCATAAATTAGATAAAATCATCTAACTAAACAAGAGAAAAAGCACAAACCTATAATACCCAAATGCAAATAACAACTTGAAATTAGTAATGTAGTTCATGTGCACTTTAAATAATAGAAGTAGAGGTGGCAATGGGCCGGTTCGGCCCGCCAGACCCGGCCGAACCGGCCCGTCTTCGAACCGGCCCGCCTTGAACCGTAACCTGAACCGGCCGATGGCCGGGCCGGTTCAGGTTCAATAATTTTTTGAACCGTAACCGTGGAGGCCCGTGAACCGTAAGCGAACCGGCGGGCTTTTTGGATCGAACCGCCGGTTAACCGCCATGAACCGCCGGTTAACCGTCATGAACCGCCGGTTTAACCGCCATGAACCGCCGGTTTTTTAGCCCGGAATTTAACCGCCGGTTAACCTGAACCGCCGGTTAACCGCCGGGCCATCGAACCGCCGGTTCGGCGGGCCGGTTACGGTTCCATTGAACCTTGAACCGTGGCCCGGCGGGCCGCGGCACGGAACTGGCCCGGCCCGGCCCGTGGCCACCACTAAATAGAAGTAAGTCAATACTACATCACTTGGCTTTATTGTGCTGTTGATGACGATCCGAAGCGACGACTTTTCCGATTTCAATTAAACCGAAAAAAAAAACTTAAGATTTTTGAAAAAGCAGTGATAAAATATTTTGGATGATTGCCGAACTAGTCGGTCTTAAAAATTTTGAGTCGCCACCCGTCGGGAACCGGTT
>CANUEY010157048.1:0-20015 GCA_948099555.1 Croton setiger | reverse complement strand
AAAATTTTTTAAGTAAAAACTGGGTTTTTCAAAATAAAACCGGTTTCAAACCGATTTTAAGACCGACTAGCTCGGCAAATCAACCCAAAAATGTTTTCTCACTTAAAATAAATGTTTTTATCTTTTCGGTTTTTCAATAAGTCGGAAAATCCGGAATCGGGCCGGTAACACTTCCAAATTTATATTAAAAGCGGTTGTATAAAAATATTAAATATATATAAGTTTTAAAACAATAATGACAATAAATTAATTATGAATGAATAGTAATATTTGAAGGATAGAATAAGAAAACCTAGATAAAAGGCTAGAAATTTTCTTATTATGCCGTGTAAACATTTAACACTTAACTTTTATATATTTTTATAGATTCGAGGGCTGTGCATGGTTCCTCTTGGAACCACACCGGAATTGGAAATAATACTGAAATCGTACTGATAAATTTAGACTCATCCCGTCTTTGAAAAAAAAAAATATATTTTTCAGTTTCGTTATTGAATTCTTTACTAGAACCAAAACCCAAATGAAAATAAATACACAATATAATGAAAAAACCATGTAGTTTAGTAAAGACTATATAATTGATTAGGTAATTGTGTGTAATTTTTATATTATTTTTGGAATTGTGTATATTAATTATGACATGTAGTTTGATTGAAAATGGATGAAAATTATTAATGAATATATGAATAATTGTTATTTTCTTATTCATTCTTAAAAATATTCTTATTTTGAAACAATTTTCGTGTGACCATAAATAATACATATTTTACAAATTATTTGGTGATTTTCTATATTTTTGAAATGAATTAATCGAGTTAAGTTTGATTTCTTTTTTGGATCGATACTAAAACCATATCTAAAGAGTCAGTATCATTAGAATCGATTAACTAACGGTTCAGACGGTTTTTGACCAATTTCGAATTGAAGCCAATCACGATTTAAGGTGAGGTTAAACCTGAACCAGATAATTTCATGTATGGTTCCAGATTGGGCTTTCTCGAGCCGGTCTCGATTAATCGGCAGATCAAAATTGACAGGTTTTCGGAGCCCACCAGGCCATGTCAATGTACCTAAAATATTGCTAATTGTAATAGAATTAGCTTATAAAATAGCTTGTGTGGTTATTTTCCTTCAAATGTAGTAAAAAGTATTTTAAAAGAAAATAAAGATATTTTCAAAAAATTAAATAAATAAATAAAAAGATAGTTTTGGCGACAATTTTTTTTTTGTACTTTTCTTTTCTCCCTATCCAAATTGTAATGCTGAAAGTAATTTTTAAAATTTTTTTGATTTGAAAATAATTTGAGCCTATAATAAAAGTGTGGATATTTGGGGAATTCCTTTCCTGGTACAATTTAAAGCGTAAACCCTCTGACCAAAGTGATCCCCAAAAACCCAAACCCTAGCCACAGGGACAGAGTAGCCTCATCCATGGCTAAGAAGCGAAAGCACGATTCCAAAGTCAGCGAAGAAACTGAACCTCCCAAGAAGCAGCAACAAATTTCCGAGGAGATTGCAGAAGAAGATGAAGTCGAATACGAAGAAGTCGAAGAAGAGGAAGAAGTCGAAGAAGAAGTTGAAGAGGATGATGATGAAGAAGAACATGATAATGTTAAAGAGGAGGAACAAAATCACTATCAGATCGCCTCAGATGAAGACGAGGAGCCCATCGAAAAACTTCTCGAACCATTCAGCAAAGATCAGCTTATCAATCTTCTTCGTGAAGCCGCTGATAGCCACCGTGATGTAGCGGATCGGATACGGAGGATCGCTGATGAGGATCCAGTCCACCGCAAGATTTTTGTACACGGCCTCGGGTGGGACACTAATGCTGAGACGCTGTTGAACGCTTTTAAACCCTATGGTGAAATTGAGGATTGCAAGGCTGTGTGCGACAAAGTCTCTGGGAAATCAAAGGGTTATGGGTTTATTCTCTTCAAGAAGAGAAGTGGGGCGCGCAAGGCCCTTAAAGAACCTCAAAAAAAGATTGGCAATCGCATGACTGCCTGCCAATTGGCGTCCATTGGCCCTGCCCCAGCTGGCACCTCTGCAGCTGCTGCTTCTGCTGCTGCTGCAGTTCCTTCACAGCAGCAACTGGTTTCTGAGTATACTCAGAGAAAGATTTATGTAAGTAATGTTGGGGCCGAATTGGATCCACATAAGCTGACTGCTTTCTTCTCCAATTATGGTGAGATTGAAGAAGGTCCGTTAGGACTAGACAAGGCTACTGGTAAGCCTAAAGGATTTTGTTTGTTTGTCTACAAGAACGTTGAAAGTGCTAAAAAGGCTCTTGAAGAGCCCCACAAGAACTTTGAGGGCCACATTTTGCATTGCCAGAGGGCTATCGATGGTCCCAAACCTGGTAAATCAGCGCATCAGCAACGGAATCCACATAGTGCACAGAATTCTCATTTTCAACGGAATGAAAATGTTGGGTATGGCAGTGGAACGGCTGCAGGACCAGCTCATCTCATGGCACCTGCTGCTGCCCCTGGGATAGTGTTTAACCAGGGAGCTGCCGCTGCTCCTGCTTTGAACCCTGCTCTTGGACAGGCACTAACAGCGTTGCTTGCTAGTCAGAGTGCTGGGTTGGGGCTTACAAATATACTAGGAACTCTGGGCTCTGCAGCTAATGTTAGCCAAGCTGGTGTGCCTGGTGCAGCAAGTGGAATGCAGGGTGCTTACGGTAACCAGGCAAATATTAGCCCTGGAGTGATTGGAAGCTATGGAAATCAAGGAGGAATGCAGGGTGGTTACTCAAATCAGCAGGTGGGACATGGTAATTCAGGAAGAGGGCAGCATGGTGTTGGGCACTATGGTGGCATTGCCCCTTACATGGGGCATTAGTTGTCCTATAACTCTCCATAGGTAAGATATGCTGCCTTGTTAACTTATGAAAAATATTGGAATTGTAGTTAATCACATAATTGCTTTCATGCTGCCTAAGTTAATTCTAATGCTTAGGAAGAAATTTTGAGCTATATCCTATCTGGTATTTGGTTTTCCATGCTATTTATGTTTGAGCCGTGATTCCTATTTGGTATAAGGTATTTTCATGCTTTTTCCTCGATCACTATCAGTTTATGTACTGAATAATTCTGATCACCTGTTTCAGTTTTGCTGTCATTTTTTTTTTGAAATTGATGTGCTACTATGATAGGAATTTCCGACATGTTTTACTCTAAAAGACGTTTGATGTGATCTTTTGGGTTGTAAGTTTCTTACAGCTTTGCCAAATAATTGTTTTCTGTGATGATAATAAACAATTTCTTATAGTAGCTAATAAAAAAACTTATATTTTTATACACAGATTTAGCATCAAACTGATGTTTTAGTTGTCTCTTATTTGCTTTATTGTTGAGTTTATTGTAATTGTTGCTTTGGACCTTTGTTTTGTTGAAGGAATTTTGAAGACTGATCTCTTTTGAAATTTTTAGATTATGATTCCTGCTCATTTTGCAGATCCCATATAAGTGTGTCAGTCTTTTATATAGACCTGCCGGTTCTTCTGAAGTATATGGAGCTTGTGCAAATGCAATCTTTTACAAATACAATCAAGTTTTAATTTTGTTTGCTAGATGGACTTAAAATACTTTCTGTTTTCTCTACTCATCTTTGTTCTTCCTACATTACTTTCAAAAGATTGTATTTTATTTCAGTATTTAGTTCAAAAGCTTTGGGAATGATTTAACTACATCCATTAATAATATTGGTAAATTGCAGTGAGCGCATTGAAGAAAAAATAATGTTTATAGTTTTTGATGCAGTAATGTTTCTCAATTGTTTTAAAAACATTCTTTGGTGCTTCATTTTCTTGCTTCTGGTTGTTGTGAAACTAATTTGTTCCTTTCGAATCTTGTTTTTAACTGGTTTAGCAAATTGCAGTTTAAGTGCTAAAGTTATAAATGCTTTGTTTTATTTGTATCACCAAATTGTTTATGGCATATGTTTCAAATGAAGTTTAAAAGACCATCAAATTGTGTCAATCAAATAGTTCTTTTTCTATAGATGTTTTGGATATCAGTTTGTTTATGGGATTTTTACTGCCATTAATTTTTTTTTTTTTGTGTGTTAGTCGAGCAACTGTTGATAGTACTGACAAATTTAGTCAGTTGGGTGAAAGTATATTGTAACTTTTCAAAGATTTCTTTGTAGTGATTTGCTAAAAATTATCTTAAGAATTCGAAAACCTTTTATCTTTCCAATTAAATTACTGTGTGTGGGATAGTTTAGTTTTCTGACATTTGCCCATCTTGTGCTTTTGCCCCATTGGAACCCTCATACCGAGTCGGTTTTTTCTCAAGCGCTTTTGAAAGTGTTATGATAAAATGGTTTATGGCAACACCATGCTTTTTTCAGGTCCCCCGAGTTCAAATCAGTTTGAAAATAGTTTTCCATTTTAGAATTCTAACTAAGATCAATTGAGTCTTGTCATCTAAGAGTTTTCAGAGATGACATAATGGCTTAAGATTTTACTTTATTGCTTTATTAAGATGTTTAAGTAAACCCGTTATGAAGCACTTAGCAAGGAAGTACTACATTTGAAGTGCTCCATCGCTTGTGTTGGTTTGAGCTGCAGAAAACATGGTGATCGCAAAGTGACGTCCATAATGGTCTCAAGGTGAGAGATTTAACTTAAATCTTATGTTCAAATCAATATTGTAGTGGTAGTTTATAAACTTTGGTGGACAAAATATTAGAGTGACTTCAGGTCTCCTATAATGATTTATAGTTTTTAAAAATTGCATGAGGTTTGAGGGGGAAGACTTTTGAAAATTTGTGTGCAACAAATTGCAAGAAGTTTAGAGAGAGAGAGAAAGTATGGGTAGCAGTATGTTAAACTACAAATGAATATTGGAAATTCAAGGACAAAGCAAAGCAATGTAATATGTTAAACTACATGTATGTTTTTATAATTTTTCCTAAAAAGTATATTAGGGATCAATTAAATACAAATGGATGTTTAATAGAAATGATGACAGAAGGACTAAAGAATAAAATATGACGAAACAGATGAATATTAAAAACTCAGGAACAAATCAGTGTAATATGTCAAATTATAGTAATATTTTTATAATTTTTCCTTAATTATTTGACAATGGGGTAGTTTAACAGTATGATATTAGGTGTTATATATTTTTGGATTTGTATCTAAACTTGATGAAGTATGAAAGGTACTGGTGTAATTAAGAAAAAGAGATGGATTGTTTAATCCATTATTATTACAATGAACAAATTTCTTCAAAAGACTAGAGGAGCTCAGGTAGGTTGTGTTTTCCAATGATATTAAGTACTTCATAAATTTCTTCAAGATAAAAACTTGGGTCTTCTCTTCTTAAGAAAGTTGTGTTTGAATGTTCCTTAAAATTTATTTTCAACTTATAATACTCATTTTTAAGCAATTTAATTTTGGGGTGTTTATCTAAGCTGACACATTCCTTATAATTTGTTATAGAGTAAGTTGATAAGTAGTAGATATGTTTCTGTGAGTTGTGTATTATATAAATAATTTATCAACTATTGTGAAAGACAAAAAATTAAATACACATTGTTAAAGAGTTGTAATAGAGTTCTTTTTTTAGAGTGAGTTTCATAAAATTAAATATGAATGATATGATTATGTTGGAGGTTTTTAAAATCAACTAGAGTATAATTTTTTTTTTTTGGTATACAAGTTGGAAAAAATAAGGTACTTATTCTAGAACTCATTATAACTCATCAATAATTTGTTAAAATATTTATTAATTTATAAAAATTGTTATATTTTAATTTCATTAACATTGCTAATTAATTAATTTATGAAAATTATTTAAATTGATTATTGTGGAGCCACAAAAATTTAATTTCTGAGATTGTACATTGGAAGAAAATGCCATTTCTTGTTAGAGATATTTGGAGGTGACTTGGCATATCCACTTTTGAAAATGGGTTCTATAAAAACTGTGTATAGACATTGTGGAGGCTCTTAATTGAATATTTTTTTAGTTTTACTTTTAAAATTTCAATTTAAAAAAAATTGAAAAATATGCTTAAAAATTAAAATGTCATTTATCTTTTTTAGAAAAGGAAATGTAAAAACATATCACTATACTAAATATTTAGGATGTTTTTTTAACTAATGATGATCAAACTTTAACTATTTGAGGTTTTTGGTATTAAGATAATAAATGAAGGACTAAGAGCATTTTCAATGATAATTAAAATAAAAAGTTATTTGTAGAAATTGATTTTAAAATTTTTCTCTTAATGCAGGTCTTTAGTTTTTTATTTTTTTTTATTTTTTCTAATTTCTCGGGTTCATAATTTAATTTTTAATTAATCATGTAATAGCATTAATGTAAATATTGTTTAAAATAGAAGAGTTTTTAAATAATATTTATTAACACGTCAAATTGGGTTGCAGTGTAGAACAATTTTTTTACATTTGTATTGGAGAACAATTTTTCTTTTTTCCTTGATGTGTCAATCCATTTTTGAGCAATCCACACTGGAGATGCTCCTTTGTTTTACTTTTAAGTATTAAATTTATCTTTTTTCACACATAATAAAGAAATAATTAATTTGCATTAACTTTATAATTATCTTTTTTCTAATTCTAAAAAAAATAATTATTGTTTCTTCTAAAAATAAATAGATAAAAAAAATATTGTCTTAAATTAATTTTTTTAGATTGCCTAAATTTTAAAATAATTCATCAAGAATTTTAAATAAATTTAAATTCCATTCTAATTAAAATTATATCTCAATCACAATTTGTAATGTTTAAAAAATAAGAAAAATACTTAACCTACATTCAATTTCAATCATTTATAATTTGATAGAAAAAAAATTAATATTTATGTAAATATTTTTTTATTTTATATAAAAAACTTAAATTACGTATAATAACATAATATAATCGTTGATTTCATTTTAAATTTAATTATTTTTATTTTTCTCATTATTCTAATGTTAAAATGTTTCTTATTGCTGTAAATACAAAAATTTGTTATCCTAGAAACAGTAGCTACTGAAAGAATCTTCAGAAGCAGCATCCTGAGCAAAGAAATCAATGCGAGAAATGAAAGAAATTGACAAAATACAGAAAATTGGAGAAAAAGGCTGAAACGGTGAACTCGACTGAACCAGGCCAGTATAGGAAGCCCAGCCCAAAACAACCGACCAACGCTGGTAACTGCCAGTTATCAAATGGGTACCCGATAGTTACCTGTGCCGCAAGTCGCGTGTTTTGTACCTTCAGACCCTAAATTCGTTTCAGCAATTTATTAGTCCTAAACTCAGTTTTCTAGACAGTTTAACTTCATGATTAACTCTCCAGCCAACCACTATATAAACCTAGCCTCAGCTACAATTCCCACACACCTCAATTACTTGACTTGCAAGAATACATGTAGAAATCCGAATTTCTGCTCTTTTGTAACACATCCTCTATATTTTTCTTGAAGATTTAATTTTTTTGAATGCTTAACCTCCTAGCTAATTGTATCTTCAAGATAAAAGAAATAAAACCATTCGGGGCCAAGTAAAGTGAATGAAGTGGTCAATATTACCCCTATGAATCCTTTACGTGTGGAGGATTTAAGAAACAATTAGCCAAAACAAGGTTATACTGACCTTGGCATGCCAATCCTTTTGGTATTCTGAGAGGTTGTAAAGGCAGGTTATCTCAAACCTTTAGAAGCAAATGTCACACCTCATACTGTACTCTTATATCATAAAATATACCATTTTTTTTAACATCCATATCTCTGTTTTAAACTCTTTAACATATATAACATTCACATATCAAACATATAACAGTATATGACATCTTTTCTCTTTTACCTTACTTCAGGTTAAACTGGTCTTTCTCTGCACTATAGGCATATATAAACATAGCATACTTTACATATATTAAAACATGGATACAACAAACTGTTTATCCAAAAGGCTATAATATCATAGCATCATGCCAAAACATATATAATTATGCTTACATCACAAAGCATAACAAAAACTATATGTAACATGTACAAATGAACTGTGAGAGGAGAGAGACTTAGGCTTCAGCTGAACCGACCTTTGCATAGACGAATGAAGCATCAGTACTTCACTCGGACTGCTGACCTGAAACATATATTGCGATTTGGTGAGTCGCATACTCAGCAAGTATAAACCACATTTAAACAATATCAGCATATGAGACAATTTATTTAAAGCATATCATTAAGCAATGAATTTAAATCATATTTATCATATAAAATCCTCTCTGTATGCATACAATACTATATGTCATGTTTTCTTTTTTCTTTAGTTGTGATTTATCGAGCAAGTGTTGCCTCGGGAATTTCATCTCAAACGGTTCTCTAACTAGATCCAGTAAATGAGGAAGACCCGAATGCCGTCGGTCAAACCTCTCTCTGTAAGATTCGAAGATCAATTTGTAAGATCCGAAGATCACTCTGCAGCATATAGGACCCGTAGGTCTTTCTATATCATATAGACCTGTAGGCCTCTCTGTAAAAACCCGTAGGTTTTCTCTGGTGAAATTTGCAAACACTGGTTACGATAATCACAACGCCTGTAATTAAGTCCTGTGGAAATGCATTTATGCAATATACATTTCATAGCAATACTCTTATATAAACATATAGCTGGGCTTCAGTACCGGTGAAAGCAACTTATATATATCTCTATATCAGATCAAATAACTCGATTGGTTGGATTTCAGTACTGACTCAGGAACCACAAACAAAGCAATTCATATATCATATATCTCTGGTTGACCGGGCTTCAGTACCGGTCCAAACAATTTAATAAAACTATAACATTTCACTTTTCATATATCACAGTTAACCGGCTTCATTACCGGTCCAAAACAATTTCATATAGCATATTAAGCAATATCACATATCAACTCTCTATACATGTAAGTAAGTGGTTTAACACTTACCTCTCTACTGTGAGCACGGTTGGGCCTCGGGCTGCTTACCCTATGCTGCTCTCGAACTCGACGTCCTATAATGCATAACATAACAACCATGTTCAACAAATCAATTTAGGAACCCATATAAGCTATGATGCATGCTTTAATATTTAATTCTCTAATTTAATTGAGTTTTAATTTCAATCCGTAAAATTTTCTATAATTTAAAACTTAATCTCTGAAAATCTCTGCTTTAAAATCATTTAATTTCAAATTTAAAATAATTGACAATCTCTTTAACATATAATAATTATAATTAATCACAATTATAATTATTAAAACCATTTATAAACTTTAAATAAACTCTTTAATACTTTAAAATAAATTCATAAACACAAATCTCTAATAAAACATTTAAATCTCTAATTTCAAGCTTTAAACAGCTTTAAAATTAATTTTTGATGTAAAAAACGGGTACAGGACGTCAAAATTAGGCTGTAAGGGTCAAAATATAATTTATAAAAGTCTCTGGGTCAAAAATATAAACATTTAAAGTTTAGGGGCCAATCTGTAATTAAAAATATTTGCAAAATTTCTCAGAAGGGCTAAATTGTAATGCAGCAGAAACTTCAGGGGCTAAAATGTGATTTTTACCGAAAATAGGTGCTGGGTGCGTAAATAACCTCAAAACGCGCGGGCTGCTGCCGTTTTGGTTAAATGTCCTCTGCCCAAAACGCGGCTCCTTCTTACCATTTTGAACGCGTAACCTTGGGTCAAAACACGAGCCTGTCGTGCGTTTTGATCACCCCTAACCTCCAGCCACTTCTGTTTCAGCCCAAAACTCAGTCTCTCAAGCCAACTTCCAAGTGACCGTACGTCCACCTCCGGCAAGCTACGACCACCGTTTTCTTCCTTTATAGACCCTCTAGCTAACCATCGGAGCCAAATTCCCAAAAGCCCCATAGATTGAAAGATATAAATGCTCAAAGTTGGCTCCTCACATTGATTTTCACTCTACCCAGAATTTACCTTATTTTCTCTCAACTTCAAGCGATCGGTACGACCACCTCCGGCAACCTTCCGGCGATCTAAGACTACCAAACTCTTCTCCTACATGCCCTCTACAACTCTATCGAAGCCAAACTCTCCCATGCACAACAGATTGAAAGTTATAAAGCCTCAAAGTAGCTACCCTGAAACTGCCTAAAAACCAGAAATATACCCAGTTTTCGTTTTTCTCTTCTCCCTCACAAACCAGCCTCTCTCTTCACCAAATACCAATTCTAATCAACTCATAAACATCCCAGAAACCTATTACAAGTGCTGGATTGCAAGATTTCACTCAATTTCCTTTTCTCTCTCTTTCTTTTCTCTTTCTTTCTCTTTTTCTTTCTTCTTTCACATTTCTCTCTCTTTCTCTCCAAATCAGACACATTCCACCTCTTCCACCGCTTCATTACAATGACCAAAATCTGTCAGCAACACAATAATCCAGCAGCTGCTCCATTTACACAATAAACCCATTTTTACCCTTTTATTTCTTAACACCAAAGTTAACCCAAAATTATATTTCTCTTCTTTCTAATCTCTTTAATTCCAGCCACAAATCAAGTCCAGCACCAGCTTAAAATTCATTTTAGGTGTCGAAATAAATAGTATAACACGTGTATGAAGTTTTGCAAAAATCGGAATCCGAAAATTTGCCGCGGTTCGATCGATGCCCTAAACCGAGCCGAAACCTCGACGATTTTCACGGAACCGAAACCGTACGACGTCGTCGTAAAATCTTGGTCCCAAAAATCTTTAAATCATGTATGTAAACATATAAAATCATATCAAAATCATTTACTTTAAAATATTGCGCGTTTCCGATATTTTTCAGTTGCGCGAGCTAAAAACCCTAATTGGCTCCGTGTATGTCTTTCGACGGTAAACGAACTTAAAACATCTCTTGTTTAACATCTCTAATTCATATATTATCATTTTCAAATCATATAATTCATGTTCATGTCATTTATCATATCAAACTATAATGCATTTTAATTAAAATGCACAAAATGCATGTAATGACGTCAAAATGATATATGATTTTGGTCTGGGGTGTCACAGCAAAACCACCACCTAACCCTTTACCTACCAACTACAAGACCAATGAGTACTGCGAATATCATTAGGGGAATAGATATAAGACAGAAGCTTGCTGAACCTTGAAAAGACGAATCCAAGATTTGGTGGATAATGGATCAACCATATCCAAAAGTAAACCAAACATCAATACAAATCCCTTGCCCAACCATGAGATTAATGCCATAGACATTGAAGAAGAATCCTTTCGAGCTTTTTTTAGGGATGAATGAAATATATGCCCTAGATTTGAATGACATTTCTGAAGAAGTTGATGTCATAACTCGAAGCAAAAGGCAATATGAGCCTATTGTCCTAGACAAGGTCTTAAGTAAACCCTATGGTGGAACACCTGAACTAAAAGAGGATCCGGTATTAACCCAGCTCAAGAAAAATCAAGCTAGAGTATTAATATGGGAACTCTTAGTCTCGTCTTTCTCTCACCGCCAAGCTCTTTGCAAGGCTTTGAGTCAACTTCAGACGTCGGTGGAAGTATGCCCCGAGACACTTGTGACTACCCTAACTCAGGCATCCAAAACACAAAATATTGGTTTCTTTGATGAAGATAAGCCAGAAAACAAGGGAAGCCATAATCAAACCCTGTATGTTACAGTTCAAACAAGAAATAAAACTGTGCCCATGGTGCTCATTGACAATAGGTCAGCCTTGAATGTTTGCCCTTTTAGGGTAGCAAGCTGCCTAGGTCTAGAGGTTGCTGATTTTACACCTTTCGACCAGATAGTCAAGGCATATGATAACACCCAAAAAGACATTTAGGTTTTGTCACACTAAAAATAACTATTGGTCCAGTAGAAATGGAAGTCTCATTTCAAGTAATTGATGTACCTAAAAGTTTCAACCTCCTACTTAGAAGACCCTGGATCCATCAAACTAAAGTTGTGTCTTCCTCACTTCACCAGAAAGTTAAATTCCCCTACAATGAGAAAATCATCACTATCCAAGGGGACAATTATAGTCAGCTTAGAATTACCAAGGATCAGCCTCTCCTTGAGGTTAATCCTGCAAACTCAAGCATATCACTCTCCGAATTTCAGTATGACACTATCCAATGCATAGAGGGTGGAATCAAGTCCTTATGTTCTCTTTAATTTTGGGACAATGCAGATTAATTGTATGATGGGTATAAAGCTAAAAATATCTTACTTGCTTGGGATGACAATGACAAAGTCTGGTAAAACAGCTCCACTTATGCCAGCTTAGGAAAGTCCAATAGCTAATGGAACCTTCGGTTTGGGGTATGAACCAACGGAAGAAGACTTGTTGGAAATGGACCTTAGGCCTCAAAGGGCTCACAACTCCTAGAAGAGAAACATCATAACATGTCCCTACTTCATAACTCTCAATGGCTACTTTGTCAAACCTAAAGAAACAATTCCTTATTGTGGCTTTTAGGAGCCATTCTACTGCCTTAAAGTCAAAAGATGCTGCCAGGACTTGAGATGTTTACTGATGTGCTTAAGAAAGAAGAAGAATATGAAGCCTCTCTTGACCAGCAAGTGGAAAACTTTATGCAACCTAGTTTCTTTGATGAAGTTGCTGTGATCACAAGCTTTGAAGGAGTCTTGAACCCGGTATACTAGATCAAGCCATCCCAGGGACCTTTGACCAACTGGTATACTGAGAAAGAATGATCCACTATTGTCAAGCCTAGCATCAAGTCTAGTCTTGTTGAACTTTGAGTCTAGTTCCCTAAAGTTTGAGTTAGAGTTTAGTCCTTCTGAGTCTGATTCTGAGTCTTTGAACCTTAATTTTGGGTTTGATGTAACTATGGATAATGATTTCCTCCTTTTCAATAAAAGTATCCAATTTTCCGATTACTCCGTTTGTCATTTTTTCCAAGTACATTCTGGCAAAAATAATGAAAAAAATTGAAATAAAAGAAAGAAAACAAAAAATAATAATTGGCAAAGAGGATGAATTTACATTCATTGCATGTGTTTGTGTGCATAAAGATCAAATTGCTGGATGCCTTAAAAGGTTCACCGACTGTTTCATATGGAAGCCAAGCGATGTCACGGGAATAGATCTGGCAATAGCAGTACACAAGATTTCAACTTATCTAGGGGCAAAGCGAGTCAAATAAAAGTCGAGAAGAATGAAGCCAGAATGGTCTTTGAAAATCAACGAAGAGGTAATCAAATAGCTAGACAACAAGTTTATAGAGCCCATTGCTCAGACAACTTGGTTAGCCAACATTGTACCCGTTTCGAAGAAGGATGGTAAGGTAAGAATGTGTATGGGATACCAAGAATTAAACAAGACTTATCCCAATGATGATTTTCTTCTACCACATATCAACTTACTTGTCGATCGGATGGCTGGACACAAGACCGTCTATTTGACTGATCTTGCTGTCATTTACAACCAGATAATGATGCATCCTCCCGATGAGAAGAAAACAACCTTCATTAAAAAAGAGGGCACTTTATAGGTTTATGCCTTTTGGACTCAAGAATACCATGACAACCTATTAGAGAATGGCTACAACAATCTTTCATGACATGATCCACAAACAAGTGGAGGTATATGTGGATAACATGGTTATCAAGTAAAAAATAGATAATCATGTTCATGAACTTGAGAAGTTCTTCCTTAGACTTCTCAAGTATAATTTGAAGCTCAATCCTGCCAAGTGCTTATTCGGTGCAACATTATGGGTATTCTTGGAACATCTGGTTAGTCGAAATGGGATTGAGATTAATCCATCCAAATCAAGAGAAATCCTAGAAATACCACCACCAAGAACGGAGAAAGAAATTTGTGGTTTTCTAGGAAGACTACAATACATTAGTCGGTTCATCTCACAGTTAGCTGACACATGTGGTCCAATTTTCAAACTCTTAAGAAAAGGAGTTTCACAAGAATGGAACGAAGATTGCCAGAAGGCTTTTGATAAAGTTAAGCAATATTTGCTAACTCTGCCAGTGCTACAGCCTCCAAGTCTAAGAAAGCCAGTGCCCCTCTACCTTTTAGTAATAAATGAAGCAATGGGGGCATTGTTAGCCCAACAAGCAGAAGACACAAAGGTAGAAAATGTCATCTACTATCTTAGCAAAAGGATGCTTAATTATGAGCTCAAGTATAACTGGATTGAGAAATTTTGTTTGGCTTTAGTTTGGGCTTACACAAAATTGCGACATTACCTATCATCTTACACTGTTTATTTCATTTCAGAATCGAATACCTTGAAATTCCTTATGGAAAGGCCAGTTTTGGACACCAAAATGGCTAAGTGATGTTAGTGCTCGCAGATTTTGATCTAAATTTCATTCAGAGAAAAAATATTAAGGGCAGAGCTATAGCGAATCAGCTGGCTGAATTACCAATTACAGATCAAATGCAAGAGATAGAGTTTTCTGATGCATTTTGATGGAGCTTCAAATTATCATGGCAACGGAAATTGAGTTGTATTCGAAACTCATTGTGGCAAATACATTCCAATTGCAGTCAAACTAAACTTTAACTGCACCAATAATGAAGCAGAATATAAAGACTGCATCAGAGGGTTAGAAACAGCTTTAGATTAGGGGATAAAGAATTTAAAAGTCTTCGGCGATTCCAACTGATAGTCTCCCAGGCTTTAAGAAAGTGGAAAATAAAAGAAGAGCGTCTGGTTCCTTACTTGCAACGCCTAGATGAGTTAGCTCAGTAGTTCGATGGTTTGACATTCGATTATCTGCCTAGAACAAAAAATCAATTTGCTGATACTCTAGCCACTTTAGCCTCAATGATTGATATTGGGAAAGGAAGGTTAAGTCGGCCATTGACAGTTCAACTCCAGGAATAGCCAGCCTTCATAATGCACATGGTAGATGACAAGCCATGGTATTAGGATATTTAGAATTATCTCAAAAATGAGGTTTATCCAGAAGGATGTTCTAATTCCAATCAAAGGACATTAAGACAGTAAGCTACAGGCTACATCCTCGATGGGAATATACTCTACAAAAGAATCTAGAATAAGATGCATGTGAGGTGTAGATGAGGCAGAAGCAAATCAATTATGAATTCAGTACATGGTGAGGAATCCGGTCTACACATGCATGGAATAACAGTGACCCGAAAAATCATGAATTTGGGTTATTACTGGCTAACCATGAATGCGGATCGTGTAAAACACACACAAAAGTGTCATGAATGTCAGGTCTTTACCAAACTACAAAGGCAGCCACCGGTTTGAATCCCATCACTTTACCATGGCCCTTTGCCACACAAGGGATAGATGTGATCGGGAAAATACACCTTAAGGCTTTAAATGGCCATCAATTCATCTTAGTAGCTGTGGATTACTTTACAAAATGGATTTAAGTAGCTTTTTATTCAGTTTTGAATGCCAAGAAGGCAACACAGTTTGTCCGTACCAACATCCTTTGCCAGTATGGGACACATTTTGAGATCATCATAGACAACGAGTTTTATTTCCAGAAAAAATTTTCAGACTTATTGAAGGATAAGAATATCCAACATCATAAGTCTTCTCCCTAAAAACCACAAACAAACGGAGCTGTAGAATCAGCCAATAAGTCCATAAAGGTCATTCTGCAGAAAATGATTCGGAATCACAAGGGTTGGCATAAGTAGCTACCCCATGCCTTGTGGGGTTACAGACTGCAATTCGAACTCTTACTGGTGCAATGCCATATTCCTTGGTGTATAGAATGGAAGCAATGCTTCCTATTGAACTAAAAGTTCATTCGGCAAGAGTTATCCAAGAAAGCCAAATAATTGAGGCTGATTGAATCAGTAACTATCATCATCAACTTCTAGGTCTAGATAAAAGAAGACTACAAGCCTTGCATTAGATCCAAGGATACCAGAGACGGGCTAGACATTTCAACAAAAAGGTCAAAGATCGGAAGTTGAAAGAAGGCTGTCTAGTTTTAAAAGAAATTAGAACACCAATCATAGATCCTCATGGGAAGTTCCGCCCTTATTGGGCTGGGCCTTACATTTTGAAGAAGATACTCTCCGGTGGAGCCGTCATATTAACAGATCTAGATGGTTTGGAATTTGCAAATCCATGCAATTTAGATTAGTTAAAAAGATTTTATGTGTGAATACTCATTGTAAATAACATGCATTCTGTAAGTAAAAACTACGTGAACTTGATTCTCCATTAAAATGAAAAAGAAGAAAGAAGAAAGAAAATGCATTACGGAGATACGTAGGCAGCCAATGAGTTCGATTCAAAATCAATAAAATTTACATTTTTTGTCTCATTGTCTTTGCGAATAAAACAAAATAATAAAGAAAAGAAAATGAAAGAGCTCACTAAGTTGAAAATCCAAAAGGGCGACTGTAGCAACCTAACCTATAACCTATATGTCAAACAACATGCCATTTTTTTATAACACTTTTAACATGTTATGTAAGAACTACTATGCTATAAGACTACAAAGTATTCAGGCATACAAGGAAAACCAAACCTAACATATTAAAACTCTACATGCAATGCAAATACAACTACCATGTGTATGACATGCCATAAATTATTTACTATACCTTTAATTCGTTAACCATAAGCCTTATTAATAATTTATAAGCCATATGACATAAATCTACATGATAAGATGATATAAACGATGAGATGCGAGAGAGAGAGATCCCAAGCTTCAGCTAACCGACCCGTTGGTATGATGGCGGGACTGACGCTGTTAGTTGCCTAAAGAAAAGCTGGAATCATGTAAAAGAAATTTAATGACTTGCATACTCAGTAAGTGTAAATTATACAATATGAAACAAAACAATAAATCACAATTTCAAAATAATAAACAAAATCTGTCGTAGGCAATCTTATTTCATAGGATTCCTCTTTACCTTGCAAGCCGTAGCTGACTTGCAAGGTAACAAAATGCAGCTATCTCTGACATAGGATTCCTTTTAATCAATTAATCATAGGTACTATAATGAATAATACCTTTCATTTTCATACATTAGTCAAAACATAACCATATGCAAGTGTAAACCAAAACATATAGACCAAACATATAATTCAATTTATCATAACTTAGCAAAATAACACAATTCCAGATCATAAGTTTATCATAATTTAGCAAAATAGCACAATTCCAGATCTCATCATCTCAAAGCATAGCAATATCATAAGATGCATCTTGACATGTTATTCTTTTTACTTTAGTTGTGATTCATCGACCAAGTGTTGCCCTGGGAATTTCACAACATATAAGTATCGATAGCTGGCCAGTACATATATAAGACCGGAATAACATGGGTTATTTCATATTCATATAGGGATCCGAATATCAACCTGTAACATATAAGCTCTGATGATCATCCTATAACATAATATGACCCGTAGGTCTATCCATCAAATCATATAGAAACCGTAGGTTTCGTTTGTGAAATTTGCAAACACCGGTACGATGATCACAAGGACATATTTAAGTCCTGTGGAAATGCATTTACATAGCATATATCTCATACCTTCTTATTTCATATAAAATAAATGACCGGGCTTCAATACCGGTCCAAACAGTATATATATATCTAATATCAAATCATAATAATTCATCTGGTTAGATTTCATTACCGACTCAGGAATTAGAAACATATTAATTCAATAATCATATAATTTCGATTGATCGGGCTTCAGTATCGGTCTAAACAGTGCAATATGATCATATAAAAGCAAATTCATATATCTCAAATGACCGGGTTTCGGTACTGGTCCAAACAATTCAATATATCATATAATCACAATTTCATATATTACAAATGACCGGGCGTCAAGACCGGTCCAAACAGTTCAATAATCGCAATTTCAGCAATTCACAATGTGACACCTCAAACATTAACCTACGTCGTTTCGACGTCATTGCATGCATTTCGGGCATTTCTAATTAAAATGCATTATCATTTGATATGAAATATGACATGAACATGAATTATGTGTTTTGAATATGATAATATATGATTTTAATAAGAGTTATAATCTATGTTATCGGCTCGTTTGCCGTTGAAAGACATAAATGGAGCTAATTAGGGTTTTTGGACCCGTGCGACCAAAAAATGCCAGAATCGCATAAAATGTGAACCAAATGATTTTGATATTTTGATATGTGTTTATTAACATGTTTTAAAGAGTTTTGAAACCCTAATTTTGCGATGACATCGTATGATTTTGGTTCCGCGAAAATCGTCGAGGTTATGGACTCGGTTTAAGGCACCGATTGAACCGCGACCAATTTTTAGATTCTGATTTTTACAAAACTTCAGACACGTGTTATACGTAATATTTTGACACTAAAAAAATGTTTTAAAGAGGTGCTGGTTGTATTAGAAGTGATTTAGTGAAGAAAGAATGAAAATGAAAGGATTAGGAAGGATACTCAATGTTTAAGTATGTTTAAAGGCAAAATTGGATAGTTATGTGGGCATAAAGGTACCAAAACAGCTGCTGGGCATTGTTGGGACTTGTAGTAGGTGCTGGAGAGGCAAGAATTGAGGCTAGTTCAGTGGGAAAAATAGAGAGAAAAACGTTGGGAAAGAGGGAAGAAGAAGAAAGAGAGAAAAAGGAAGAGAAAGGAAGAAAACAAGAGAGAAAAGAGGGAAAACATGGTAAAACTTTCCATCCAACTTTTTAACATGTTCATAGGATGTGTATGAAGTGAATTGAAGTGTTAGATTGGAAAGAAAAGGGCTAGAAATCGTTGGAAAAGAGGAAACAAAATTCTGGGTTAAAATTTAGGTTTATAGGCAGTTTTGAGGTTGCTACTTTGGAGGGTTATAACTTCCAATTGGTGAACCTTGTGTGAGTTTAGGCTATATAGGTTGATAGAGGGTATGTTTGTGTAGAGATTGGTCATTTTATTTTGCCAAAAAACCAGCAGAGGCCGCCAAAAAAGTGGCTGAAAATTGGGTTGAGAGATAGGAAAATTCTGGGTTCTGGGTAAACAATGTTGAGGAGACAACTTTGGAGACTTATATCTTAAGATCTAGAAGGTTTCTTGAAATTTGGCTCCGATGGTTAGCTAGAGGGTGTGTCGAGGAAGAGAAAGGTGGTCGTAGTTCGCCAGAAAGCCACCGGAGGAAGACGTACGGTCATCGGGAAGTAGGCTTGAGACACTGATTTTTCTAGGTAGAAGGTTGCGGAGGCAGGCCCAATAACGGCACCTACTGCGTGCGTTTTTGGTGCCAGGCGCGCGCGGGCGCGATAGGACGTGGGGGAGCTGCGGCAAAGGCCAAAACGGCAGCAAAGGCTGTGTTTTGTGAAATTTATGCACCCAGCACCTAAATTTTGGAGCATCGAGTCCTCAAGCAAGGCGGGGTGAATTACCCAAGACCCAACCGAGCTCACAGCAATACAGTGTTAAACCTACTTACTTATATGTGTAGAGATGACTTTGCGTTACTGTCAAATATGTTATAATGAACTGTCTGGACCGGTATTGGAGCCCGATCATCTGTGAAATATGGAAATGAAATTATATGATATTGTTGAATTGTCTAGACCGGTAATGAAGCCGGTCAGCTGTGATATATGAAAATGAGATTGTTGACGCTCGATTTGTGCGCCCCCAAAATTATCCGAGGATGATAAGGAGCTTCAAATTCGGAATTGGCCAAATTCCTTTTCGGTTCGCTCTTTCCTCTTTTCCAAAAATATTTTCTTAATATTTTTAGTCCTTTAAAAGAATTCTTGAAATACCCTTCTAGTTGCAAAAATATTTTTATGTTTGATTGACGTATTTTATTTTTCAAATCACAAAAAAAATTGAAAAAGAAAGAAAAAAGTAGAAAAAGAAGAAAAGAAATTAAAAAGAATTAAATGTATTTATTTGCGATATTAACCTTAAAAAAAATCGATTTTAAGGTTAAAATAGCAAATATTTATATTTTGTTTGTGATTTCAATTTTTAATTAAAGTATGTGTTGTGTTTGTAATTTTAATTAATTTGGAAAATTAATTAGAAGGGTTTTATTGAATTAATTTGAAGAAAATTAA
>CANUEY010157011.1:0-11982 GCA_948099555.1 Croton setiger | reverse complement strand
TTTAATGCTATTTCTATATAGCATTTCTTTTATAGTTGGCATGTATATATATATGTTTGTTAAGTTTGGGATAATAATGGTATAATGACATGTAAATAAATAATAGTAAATTTTGTATGTTTAATATTTGATTTATGTTTGATATTTGAAATATGTATGTTACATGATGAGTTATAATATTGTGGTATAGTTTAACATGATAATTAAAATGGTGATATATGTTTATAAAAAAAATATATAACATGTTTTATAACGTAAGGTATAAGAGAGGACGTTACAATATATGCTATTCAGATTGCAAAGAATCTAGTTCTCCATGAGAGAATTAAATACATAGAATATACTAGAGAAAAGTTTTTTAATGGCATCTTTAAGCCTATGTACTTGAAGACTACAGAGCAACTTGCAGATTTATTGACTAAAGCTCTTCATCCAGCTCAATTCAAATACTCACTCAGTAAGTTGAACATAAATAATATATATGTTCAACTTGAGGAGAGTATCAAGAGAATGTTAGTTAGTGATAACTTAATCAGTCATTGTATAAAGCAGCTATATAAATAAACATACTTCAGTTTTCTCTTTTCATTTTTTTGACCAATAGAAAGAAAACATTCTTGTCTTCATCTTATGATACATTTACATGATTTGAACACAACAAAATTCAAAATTTGGCTAAATCAAAATCTACTAAAATAAAATTTTTCAAATATCCTATCTACTAATTTCTATCAATTCAAAATCAAGCTAAATGAATTTTTTTTTTCAAAAAAATTAGCTCTCTAAATATTCAATGGTCAAAAAGTGAGAAGCACTTCCCAACAACGTTTGTTTATATATTTTTTTCAATCTAAATATCGACTTTCCTATTATTATTAATACATTTTTACATTCCTATATATTATTTTACTAAATCGAATAATTTATTATTTATTATTTCAAAAAATAACTAAAAAGGGAAAAAAATTAAATTGGATGTAATTTGAGGCCATTAAAGAGTTGTAGTTAAAGTGTCAATTCTTTGATATAGCACAACCACATATTGGATGAGTACCAAATTCAGATTTGAGAGCGATGTCAATAATTGTGGTCTGAAGTCAAATCTCAAAAGCAAATAAAGCACAAGTCAAAATTTTCCCCCTAATCTAGAGCCTAATTAGCTTCTCAAATTCAATGAATATGCTTGAACAAATAAAAAAATTTAAATGAAATTCTGTATCCATTCTAAAATCTGTCTATCTTAATAAAATTTAGATGTTAATTATAACTTAATAATTTTTGGATATAAATGAAACGAATAATATATGTGATAATTTTTTTAATTATACAATAAGTAGCTTTACTGTTTAGACATTAATTTAAATTGATGTTAATAATACGATTAAATGAATTAATTTTCATTTTCTATACTTTTGTGAAATATAAAAAGATAATGATTGGAAAAAAAAATTAATGATTAAATCGCATTATCGAAATTGTATCAACCCTAAATCATTTTACAAGAAAATAAAATTTGTATCATAATTAAGATTTTATGTATCTATTAATATCTGAATTACTCAGTGCAAAAGTGGTACAGATTCCTCAAGAATAAAATATAATTAAGTGATTTAATATAAATAGAAAGTTTTTTGTAACAATAATTTTCAGAATATTCATTTTTTAATGATAAACAAACTATAAACAGCTTATAAATATATTATTAGGGGTAACTTTTGAATTCCTGAAGTTTGGCCTAACACTCGTAAGTTCTTCTATTTTGGAAATTGTATCAACGGGTCCCTAACTTTTGAAAAAAATAGACTCTCAGATCCTTCCGTCCACTTTGGCCGTTAGTAACGGAAAAGTCAACGTTTTTTTTTTTTTTCAAAATGACAAAACTACTCTTTGGTTTAATTGAATTGAACCATGGTTTATTTGAATCAGACCATTCTAATTATTAAATCAAACCTGTGGACCCCACTCACTATAAAAATAAAAAACAACCCAGAGAGAGCTCAAACTTGAGACCTTTTAAATACTTAACTACATGTTAACCAACTATACCACAACACTTTTAATGTGTTAAACTGACATGATAATATTTTATTGTGTAAAGCACAACCATTCACCTTTTATCACTATACCAATTATCTATTATTTTTTAATTAAGATTTTATTAAATGATTACATATTTATTTTTGTATCATTCTAGACAAGTCTGAAAGTTAGACCCTAAAATTTAACTTTTCCGAAAAATTAAAGAGAATTTACAGAAAAGTGTTTATTTGGAGAAATTAACAAAAATTAGAAAACTCATATTTTTTATTTGGAAAAATTAATAAAAATTAGAAAACTCATATTTTTTATTTGGACAAATTAACAAAAATTAGAAAACTCATATTTTTTAGGAGTAATTATTTTTGGGTCTCTGAGGTTTGGTTTAATGTACTCTGGGGTCCCTCTATTTTGGAAATTGCATCATCGAGGGTCCCTGAGGTTTGGCCTAATGTACTCTGGGATCCCTCTATTTTGGAAATTGTATCATCGGGTCCCGCAATAAATATTTCATTTCCTTGAATTAGAAATATGAGTTTTTTAATTTTTTTTAATTTCTCCAAATAAAAAGTATTAGTTTTCTAGTTTTCTAATTTTTGTTAATTTCTCCAAATAAACACTAAATTTTCTGTAAACTCTTTTTAATTTTTCGGAAAAGTTAAACTTTTCCTTCTAATCTTCAGACTTGTCTAGGATGATAAAAAAATAAATATGTAATTATTTAATAAAATCTTAATTGAAATAATAGATAATTATTATAGTGATAAAAAGGTGAATGATTGTACTTTACACAATAAAATATTATCATATTAGTTTAACATACTAAAAGTGTTATGGTGCAGTTGGTTAACATGTAGTTAAATATTCAAAAGGTCTCAAGTTTAAGCTCTTTTTGGGTTGTTTTTTATTTTTATAGTGAGTGAGACCCACAGGTTTGATTTAATAATTAAAATGGTCTGATTCAAATAAATTATGGTTCGATTCAATTGAACCAAATGGTATTTTTGTCATTTTGAAAAAAAACGTTGACTTTTCCGTTGACTAACGGTCAAAGTTGACAGAAGGACTTGAGAGTCTATTTTTTCAAAAGTTAGGGATCCGTTGATACAATTTTCAAAATAGAAGTACCTACGAATATGTTAGACCAAATCTCAGAGACCCAAAAGTAATTACCCCATATTATTATAAACAAACTCTTCTAAAAATTATGACTTAAAATATGAATCTTTTGAAAAAAATAAATAAATAGACGAAGAATTAGTGTTAGACTAAAAACTAGAGCTTTTATTATTATATTATCCCTTACAGTTATTAATTAAGTTTGAAACAAAGTGATATATGAATTAAAGAAGAAGAAGCACCATGAATCTGACATGAAAAAGGCAGGTCAATTGAAGGGGACACGGCCTTAAATTTAAGGGCATCGATAAGGTGAGACCCACTATGACAAGTAAGTATCCAATCCAATGCAATGAATATGTTGCTTTCAAACTTATCTCATCAAATATTACTTTTCCTTCTTCTGATCAGAGTCTATATTATATCAGAGGAATGCAAATGCTCATTGCTAAAGACAACTGCACGAGTGTTACTAAACTAACCCATCAACTATTTCAATCAATTTCATTCCATTCTTTATTTATTATTTATTAATTAATAACTATAAATTTGTAAAATTGTAATAATGCTAATATATTGTAGATTAACATGAAAATGCATTATTACATATCTCATGCATAAACAAAAATAAGGCAAGTGTTTGTTTAACACTTAAAATATAAATATATTATAAACATGATAATTTATTTGATAATTTGGATCCATCATATCAAGTTTTTCTATGATAAAGCAAATTTGAGTCTAACTAAGCTTTTTTTGGATGAAGTGTTAAATCTTAGTTTCGGATTTGTTTGTTTCTTTGCATTTTAACCAGAAGCTGAATTGCATCGATTTACTTTTTCCTATATATTAGCAATGACTACTTGAAGTAGACAACTTGAAGTAGATGTCGAGAATATTGAGTTAATCGAGTTATTACGGAGGAAATTAAATGAAAAGAAAAGAGTAGAAAAAAAAGGAAGCGAAATTATATATATATATATATATATATATATATATATATATATATATATATACTTTCCATCCATTTCTTTCTAAATTGCTTATTTCCTTCTATTTCCTTTCTCTTTATATCTTTTCCCTTCTCTTAACACTATTATTTTTTAAGAAGTATATATTATATAATCAGAATTTACAAATATAATACATCACGTTAGTGCCACAACTATCAAATGATAACTATACCAGCAAAACAAACCAGTAGAGAGCTCATCCTTGACTAATAGCAAACTCCTCATGACAATACTATCCTGATAAATTCAATAAGAAACTGGTAGTATTATGTTGGAAATAATCTGGTTGAGTCTTGGTCAAAGTTTGTTATCATTAGCAGCTTATTTTGTGGAGTCTGGTATGAATAATGGTGCAGTTTTTTCTGCTGTTAGTTTGCTATTGGTTGTTGTTTTTTCTGCTATAAATTCTTAGTGCTTTGCTGTTGTTTTTAATCATTACAAAAATATATTGTCTTCTGTAGTAATAAAATTAGTTCTTTTACTGCATCCATTGTTTATATTTTCTGTTTTCATTACTGATAATAAGCAGAAAATATATTCGGTTTTTTTTTATTAGCTCTTACATTTGGTATCAGAGCTTCGTTTATGCCCAAATATATGCCTCGAAGTGAGTCTTCTGCAAGTGTGACAGGAGATGTTAAAGCTAGACCCATCTCAAAGGAAGGAACGATTTCGCTTCAATATCCTCTGCTGACAAAGAAAAACTATTTAGCAAGGGCAATTAAAATGGATGTGTATATGCAGGCCCAGGGTGTGTGGGATGCAGTGGAATCAAAACCAGGTGATCTCTGCAAAGATAAAATGGCTCTAGTCGCAATTTATCAAGAAATTAACGCAGAAATGCTACTGCAATTAGGAGTAAGAATATCAGCAAAGAAGCCTGGGAAGCACCAAAACGATGAAGCATGGTGCTTCGCATATGAAGGAGGTTAAAGCTCAAGCTTTAAGATGGGAATTAGAGAGCCTACGCATGGATGATAGTGAAACAGTGGATAAATTCACTGGAAAAATCTAGACCATTGTAAACAAATTAAGAAGTCTAAGAGAGAAAGTTTATAAAGAATACGTAGTTAAGAAAATGCTACAAATCGTCTCTCCCAAATTCATTCAATTAGCGTCAACAATTGAAGAATTCAGTGATTTATCAAAGAAAACCATTGATGAAATCATGGACTCACTGAAAGCTCATGAAGAAAGACTAAAAGGGCTGAATCAGAAAGGAGATGAACATCTTCTGCTAACTCATGTAGAATGGAAAGCAAGACAAGATGCTTCAAATTCACCAAAAAAATGTTCCAAAGACCAAGGAGGAAATCGAGGTCGAGGAAGGGGATATAGTTAGGGTCGAGGTTCAGGCAGAAATCGTGGTAGAGGAGGCTCAAGCGGAGGCAGAAATCATGAACAAAGGGACACCAAATTCGACATAAAAAAGGTAAGATGTTATGCTTGTAATGAGTATGGTCATTTTGCCTCAGATTGTGAGTTCAAAAAGGAGAAAGATGACAAAGGGAAGGAGAAAGCACCCTATGTTAGAGGTGGCCATGGGCCGGTTCGGCCCGCTCGGCCCGGCCTTGAACCGGCCCGTAACCGCCACAAAACCGGCCCGTCTTGAACCGTAACTTGAACCGGCCAAAGGCCGGGCCGGTTCAGGTTCGTATAATTTTTGAACCGTAACCGTGGAGGCCCGTGAACCGTGAGGAAACCGCTCGAACTGCCCAATCGAACCGCCGGTTAACCAGAAAAATTGAAAAAAATTTGAAAATGAATGAACCGACGGGCCTAACCGCCGGTTTGAACCGGCGGGCTTTAGTCGTACGTGTGGCAGCCTTGAGTCAGGTTGAACCGGCGAGCTTAACTGGCGGTTCAACCCTTAATTCTAAGCGGGCCTGGACAGAAGAGGAGAGGGGAAGGAGGCCCGGCGGGCCTGGACAGAAGAGGAGAGGGGAAGGAGGCCCGGCGGGCCTGACCGCGGGCCCAGCCCCTTGGATTGAAGACTAGCGTCTGACACTGCTGGACAAGAACACTCAAGCCCAATTTACTTATTTTTTTTTCTCTCTATTTTAATTATTTTTCCATTTTCTCAATTTCAAATTCTTTAAATGTAAATTCAATATGTAACATTTCTCAATTAATAAAATATTTATTTTTAATATATTGATTTTATTGTTTACATTTGTTTTAATTGAACTTTTTTTTTTCTTCAAATAATTTTGTTTTTTACTAATCTTATTTCTTCAACAATTCAATCCAATTAATCAACATTTACAATTACTCTTCTACATTTACAATTACAAATTACAAATTTCTTCTTCAACTATTAAATTTAAAAAAATTACAATTATTATTAATTTTGAAATCCAATAATATTATTCATACAATTTGAGTCAAAAAAAAATATTCTTCATTTGAATCAATTTAGTTATTTTAGAATTTAATTTTCATTTTTTTTCCTCATATTTTTTTTTTGGGAAATAAATTGGACAAACCGGGATTGAACCGCCGGTTAACCGGCCCAATTCGGCCCGCCGGTTACGTTTTCTTCGAACCGCCCTTCCCCAAACCACCCATGAACCGCCGGTTTAACCATGCCAAACCGCCGGTTTTTAGCCCTTAAATTAACCACCGGTCCGTCGAACCGCCTGTTTGGCGGGCTGGTTACGGTTCGAGTGGATGGTGAACCGTGGCCACCTCTACCCTATGTGGAAATTATAGAGGATGAATCGACTCTAATAATGGTCGAAATTCAAGAATTAATCCACACAGAAGGAAGGCTGATGCTCATCGAAGAAAAAGTTATTCCTGAACTCCATTTGGCAAACAAAGTACCAACATCAGCAACTTGGTACTATGATACAGGAGCAAGCAGCCACATGACTGGAGTTCGATCGGCATTGACCGACTTTGACGAAAGTGTAAAAGGCACAGTAAAATTCGGAGATGGTTCTTTGGTAGAAATCAAAGGGAGAGGAACCGTGATCTTTAAAGGTAAGAATGAAGGTAAATTCTACATGTCGAATGTGTATTATATTCCAAAGTTAAAATCGAATATATTCAGTTTGGTTCAATTGGATGAAGATGGAGCAAAGATTGTTGTTGATGGAGGTTTCCTTAGGGTTTACACTAATGGCAGACTCATTACAAGGGTACCCAGATCGGGAAATCGTCTCTACACACTCCAGATGAAGTGAGCCGAACCAAAATGTTTTCTGACCTATATGACAGATAGAACGAAGCTTTGGCACTCAAGGTTTGGTCATCTAAACTACCAAACTTTTAGAAAATTAAAACAAGATGAGATGGTGGAAGGCTTGCTTGAAATACAACAGATAACTTAGTTTTGTGAAGGGTGCAAAATCGGCAAACACACCAGAACCAGTTTCCTAAAGTTGTCTGAATTTAAAGCAACACAACCATTGGAGCTAATGTACGGTGACATTTATGGACCTATTTCTCCCACAACAGCTGGTGGAAAAAGGTATTTCTGCTGCTTGTTAATGATTATAGCCGATTTATGTGGCTTGAAGTGCTAAAATTTAAAGATGAAGTTTTGTCTGCATTTAAAAAAAAATCTGAATATTGCTGAGTTAGAATCTGGTTGTAAGTTAAAGATTATAAGAACAAATAAGGGAGGAGAATTCACATCCAATGAGTTCAAAGTGTTCTGTGAAACTCATGGAATTCGAAGAACTCATTGCTCCCTATTCCTCTAAAAAAACGGAATAGTGGAGAGGAGAAATAGGACAGTGGTGGAGATGATACATTGTCTACTGAAAGAAAGAGAAGTTCCTACAATTTTTCGGGTAGAAGCAGCAAAGACAACGGTTTATATTTTGAACAGGTCCTCTAGGAAAGCCGTGGAGAATATGACTCATTATCAAGCATGGCACAAACGAAAGCCAAAGGTTCATCATATGCGAGTTTTTAGGTGTATTGCCTATGTAAAAACTTTAGGTACACATCTAAAAAAGTTGATGGTAAGAGTTCAAAGATGGTTCTGCTCGGCTATGAATGTGGTTCAAAGGCATATCATTTGTTCAATCCAGAGAACAAAAAAATCATGGTGAGTCGTGATGTTTACTTTCAGGAGGAGGAGAAATGGAATTGGGAGATTACTGAAGAAAGTTCAGCCTACGAAACCAGATAACCACTCATATGTCATTTTTTGAAGAAATACAAGAATAATAAATGGAGGAATTTGAAGAACTTAAATCTCCTGCTGTTCCATAAAGTCAACCATATGATGAAAGTGAAAGCCAATTCAATGAAAGCCAATCCACTTCTGATGAAGATCCAAGAGGGCTGAGATCAATGCAAGAAATTTATGATAAAACTGAACCTGAATTGTTTTTCTTATCAGCAGAAGAACTAGCTACATATGAGGAAGCTGCTCGTGATGAAAAATGGAGACAAAGCTATGTTAGAGGAGATTAAAGCAATAAAGAGAAACAAAATTTGGTGTTTTGTAGATTTGCCGAAAGGAATTAAACCCATTAGACTGGAATGGGTGTTCAAAGTGAAGAAAAATCCAGCGGGTGAGATATTCAAGCATAAAGCAAGACTAGTGGCGAAGGGGTATGTTCAAGAAAAATTAGTAGATTACGAAGAAGTTTTCGGGCCGGTTGCTCGCATGGAAACTGTGAGGCTGTTGTTGGCTATAGCTGCTCAAGAAGGGTGGAATTTTGAACATATGGATGTAAAATCAGCCTTTTTGAATGGAGAATTAAAAGAAGATGTCTATGTTGTGACACCTCAAACCCTAGCCTACGTCGTTACAACGTCATTACATGCATTTTTATTTAAAATGCATCATATCAAATGGAATAGTTGATTTGAATATGATAATGCATAAAATGAACATGTTAAATAAGCTATGTTTATGTTCGTTTGCCGTCGAAAGACATAAACGGAGTCAATTAGGGTTTTTGGCTCACGCGACCGGAAAATGTCGAAAACGCGTAAAATGTAAAGTAAATGATTTTAAGATTTTATTATATGTTTATTAATATGTTTTTAAGAGTTTTGGAACCCTAATTTTGCAACGACGTCGTACGGTTTCGGTTTTGCGAAAATTGTCGAGGTTTTGGAGTCAGATTAAAGTACCGATCGAACCGCGAATAATTTTCGAATTCCGATTTTTTTTATGAAACTTCAGACACATGTTATACCTATTATTTTGACACCAAAATCATTTTAAAATGGATGCTGGAATGTGTTAATTGGACTAGAAATACAGAAATGAGAAAGAGTAAGGGAAGAAAGAAGAAGCTTTAAGGTTAAGTATTGTATAAAGGGTAAAATAGAGTTTTTATGAAAATAAAGAATGAGCTGCTGGAAAGTGTTTTGTTTGGGGACTGAAACATGATGTGTAAAGGGTGAAGAGGTGGCTAGAATACAAAAAAAAAAGAGAGAGAGAATGAACCAAACCAGAAAAGTAGAGAGAAAGAGAGAAAAAGAGAGAAATAACGAAAAGGAAAGAGAAAAGAGAAAAAAGAGAGAGAGAGCTTGGGTTCCTATACCTTCAGAGTGTTCCTTAGGTGTTGAGGAAGAGCTTAAAGGTGATAGAAAGTGAAGGAAATGGCTGGGAAGTAAGGGAGAAGGAGAAACCACTAGAGAGAGAAAAATTTTGGGTTTTGAACCAGTGTGAGGGGCCAACTTTGAGAGAGAAAATCTTTAAATTAAGCATGCATGGGGGAATTTGGCTCCAATGGTTTGATAGAGGGTGTGTAAAGGAAGAGAACGGTGGTCGTAGCTTGCCGGAAAGCCACCGGAGGAGGACGTATTGTCGTCTGGAAGGTGGCTAGAAATCTGTGTTTTCGGGCAGAAACCAGAAGGGAGAAAGGAAGAAGAAGACTCAAAACACATGCCAGAGCTGCGTTTTGACCAAAGGGGGACGCTGTCAAAACGACAGCCACAAGCGAATTTTGATCTAGAGGCTTTCGGTCCAAAACGCAGAATCCCTTGCGTTTTGACGCCAAATAGCGCGCCCAGCACCTGTTTTCGATAAAAATTGCATTTTAGCTCCTGAACTTGTTTCTCGCATGCATTTTAGCCCTTTTGGGCAGTTTTTCAATTATTTTTAATTGCAATTTAGTCATTTGATTTTAATTAATTATATTTTTGCCCATAAATGTTTATAAATTATTTTTAAGACCTCTCTTACCTAATTTCGATGTCCTGAATCTGTTTTTTGATATCATAAATTAATTTTGAGATCATTTTAAGCCCGAAAATTAAAGATTTAAATATTTTGTTAGAGATTTTTAATTATAATGTTGATTTATTTATTATATAGTTTATTTAAAGATTATTTTTGGTTTGATAATTATAATTATTATTAATTATAATCATTATATGATAAATAAAATTTAATAATTATTTTTAATATGTTATTAAATGGATTTAAAGTGGAAATTTTTAAGGATTGAGTTTAAATTCATAGAAAATAAAATGGATTAAATTTAAAACTCAATTATTTCAGAGAATTAAATATTAAATTATGCATCATAGCATATATGGATTTCTGATTTGATTAATTGAACATTATTGCTATGTTTTGCATTATAGGAGCATCGAGTTTTTGAGCGGCACGGGGTAAACAACCCGAAGCCCAACCGAGCTCACAGCAGAGAGGTAAGTGTTAAACCTACTTACTTATATGTTTAAAGATGACTTTATGGTATTGTCAAATATGCTATATTAAATTGTTTGAACCATACTGAAGTCTGGTCATATGTGATATGTGAAAATGAGATGATATGATTATATTGAACCGTTTGGACTGGTACTGAACCCCGGTCAATTAGAGATATCTGATATGTGAATTGTGATGTTTGTAGTTCCTAAGTCGCTACTGAAATCCGACCAGTTGAGTTGTATGATTTGATATTGGATATATATGTTGTCTTATCCGGTACTGAAGCCCGGTCACATGATGATATGAAATATTATTATATGAAATGTATATTATATAAATGCATTTCCACAAGACTTAATATGGCCATTGTGATTATAATAGCTAGTGTTTGCAAATTTCATAAAATAAACCTACGGTTTCTATATGTTTTGACAGAGAGACCTGCGGGTCCTATATGATATAGAAAGACTTACGAATCCTATATGCTACACAGTGATCTTTGGATCTTACAGAGAAAGGTTGATCTTCGGATCCCTATGACCGACGGTTTCCCGGGTCTTATATGTTTACTGGATCCAGTCAGAGAATCTTATGATGTGAAATTCCCGGAGCAACACTTGGTCAATAAATCACAACTAAAGAAAAAGAAAAGACATGTCATTTTGCATCTTATGCTACAGATATGATTATATGTTATGAATATGACCTGAATTCATATGTTTTTGATATGTTATTATGAATTGCCTTATATGTTGGCTTTATGTGGTTTTGGTTTACACTTGCTGAGTATGCGACTCATCAAAATCACAATATATGTTTCAGGTCAACAGTTTGAGTGAAGTACTGACGCTTCACCAGTCTATGCTCAGGTCGGTACAGTTGAAACCTAGGTGTAGACGGCAGTTTTAGGTTTTCCTTTCGTGATCGAAAGGGTTTTTCTTTACAAAGAGTTTCCGGTTTCGTTTTTAGAAAAACGATGTTTTAGGCGATAAAAGCCGTTTTGGATGTTTGCCGAAACTAGTCGGTCTTAAAAATCAATTTTGAGTCGCCACCCATATCGGGAACCGGTTTTTACAAAAACCACAAAAATTCGTTTGACTCCGTTTTTAATTTTTGGATAAAGGCACTGAAGTCTTAAACCAAAGATTTTGGGTAAGTGGGTAGGGTACGTTAGCCGAA
>CANUEY010156868.1:0-17414 GCA_948099555.1 Croton setiger | reverse complement strand
CGCTTTCAATAATTGTATTTGATTTATGCAAATGACCGAAAACGCCATTTAGGAACATCGCTAGAAATTAATCACGCAACGACATTTTTTAATCAAAACTTAAATTTTGGAAAGAAAAACAAACCAGAGGCCGGTTTTATACCGGGCGTTAGTCGAAATGAAATTTCGGCTAAACGTACCCAACCCCCTTACCCAAAATCCCTGATTTTTGACCAGTGCCTTTTCTAAAAACGGAGTCATTTGTGAAAAATAAAATTGGTGTCCCGAAATCGGGTGGCGACTCTTTTAAAACGAAAATAATTTTTAAAGACCGACTAGTTTCGGCATTCCACGCACAAAAGCGACAAATGTTTTGTCACACACCTTTTAAAAAACCAAGGTTGTTTTCGTTGGCGGTTCTCGCAAAAATCCGGCCGTCAACAGTAAGCTTTCTGTTTTCGATTTAGGGTTTCTGATTTGAGTAAATTTCAAAAATTTCTTTTGTAATTGGAGAGTTTTCAAAATTAGGGTTTTCCCAATTGAAAATTGGGGATTAAGGTTTTCCAAATTAGAATTAGGGATTCCTTTTTGTGTTTGATTTCGAAAATTCATGTACGAAGAACGTTGATGCTGTAAGGAATTCTGGTTAATTTCAATAAGAAGTTGGATTGCATTCTGAGGTAATTTAAATTTCAATTTCGTTTTTTTAATTCATGTTGAATCTGTTGAGACTAGTCTGGGAACCAGACTAGTATCGTTGTTCTGATTTTTCTTTCATGATTTTCAATTTCTATTGTTGGCTTGCTTTTTCTTTTTGTGTTGATATTTCATTTTAGAGCTTTTTGCTGGATATTTTGTGTAATGAATATGATGCTATTTTCTGTTCATCTTGCCGTGTGTGCTGCTGTTGTTGAATGCTTTGTTTCTACCCTTTTGCTTTGAATTGAGGTTCATGTCAAAAGAAATATCATGTATACTTCAGGTCGAATCATGTCTATGCTACCTATGGTAGGATTCCAGATTGTGATTAGTGCTTAATGGTTGTTCATGCATGTTGAGACCAATGCCATTATTGTCTATAACTAGGTTTTGTTGGTTCTCTGTTTAGTTTGGGTTTCATTATGTAAAGTGCATCTAGGGTTTTTGGAGCCAAGGTTTTCGTTTCTGGCTTAGTACAATATATTTCAGGTTCCTGCTCTGTTGCTGGTACTGCTCCAAACCATTTGATCCCTTACCAATGCCCTTTGTATCTTCCAGTCATGTTTTTCCCTTTCAGTGCTGCATTGATCCAATTCTGTTTACTCTTTCATGTCAATACACATGTTGTTGTGATTCTGCTCTAATGCATATCATGTGGGTTATTTAGGTTGCTGTTAAATTGCATTTAAGTCAGCATTGTCCTCTATTATCATAATTCTGTTTATTTCATACCATGTTTGCCATGATTGTTTCTATTTTAAAGGAATAGTCAGGGTACCTTGCATCTCAGCCTGTTAGAATCCAGTTCCAGGTTCCCAAGTGTGCTGTATTCATGTAAATATAGTTGAGCTTTCTGTTGAAAGTCTTGTTTGAGTGGGGGCAATAAGGTTGAATGATTAATTCTGTTTGCTGGGCAGTCACTGATGACAGTCATGGCTGCTGTTTGTTGAAGTTAGAATTACTGGAGATGTTAGTTTTTCTGTTGAGTGATTTTTGTGTTCACCATACTATGTTATAGAGTCATAGCCCATGTTTAACTTGCCCTAACCCTGTTTCAGAAATGTTAAGTAGAGTTCATGCATAAACAACCTGCTTACCGCATGTAACAAACTGCTATTGTCTGTGTATGATTGTGGCAGTCTAACAGGGGTCAGTTTGTGACTGTTTCCATAAGATTGCAGGGACTGTTTCTGCAAGCAAACTCCTTCATACCATAGCATGTAGTCTTAAGAATTTATTGTTTTCATGTGGCTTGTAAGGACTGTTTGTGATTTGTTTGAGTTTCTGGATTAGCTGTTGAATGTTGTTTGTTAGGGGTCAATTTTCATGGGATATTATAGAATGAGTCAATTCTGAAAAGAAAGGTAAAGTTGGGGCAGATTTGTAATTTTCGCAAAATAGGACCAATATGAAATTTTCACATGACTTGTTCTCTTTTGATGTAATTGCATGTTTTATGTGTTGTTTGGTCTTTTGGCATGAAATAGAGTTTGTTTGGTTGAATTTTGTAAACAAGAACCAAATGGTAATTTTCTGAAAATACGAGGATCAAATCGTAATTTTGCAAGTTTTGCACCCAATTGTTAAGTTGACATGTTTTATATGTTTTGTATGATGTTTTGTGATATTTGAATGTCTGAGGGCCAAATGGTAATTTTCTCTTCTAGGGGACCTTTTTGTAATTTTCATAAATTCAGGGACTGAATTGTAATTTTTTTTATAATTACCTTAAATTGTTTATTTTGGGCATTGGGTTTAAATTCAGGTTCTTTCGGGTAGAATGTAAATTTTTAGGAATCGTCTGTAATGATTTTCTCCGGAATCGGAGAAAGAATATTTTAGAACTAAGAGTTGTTTTAATTTCCGCAATTTAAATTCTCGCAATTTATCGCTTTCTGTTTTGTGTTTTTATAAACGATTTTAATCACTGAATTAAGAACATTGTTAGTCAGCTTTTCAAAATAACAGTCTTAACTTAAATTTTTGGAAAACTAAATTTGGTTTTAGAGGCAGGTAAATTCGGGCGTTAGTCGAAATGAAATTTTGGCTAACGTACCTTACTCTCTTACTTCAGAATTTCTAGTTCAGATTTTGCATTATCCAAAAACCAAAATGGAGTCAACTTTTTCAAATAAAATTTTGGTTTTTCTAAAAACCGGTTTAAGACCGACAAGCGCGGCATCGCAACCACAAAAATGCTTTATCACTTTTAAGTTCACTTTTTAACTTTTTCGGCTCAAAAGCCGGAAAGTCGTCGACGGAACTGGACCGTCAACACCAGCATCACAAGTCTTCTCCTTACAGACCTCAAACAAACGGGGTTGCAGAAGCTGCAAATAAGTTCATCAAAGTCATCTTTTAGAAAATGGTTCAAAACCACAAAAGCTGGCATGAACTGCCATCCGAACACCAACTGGGGCAACACCGTAGTCCTTGGTATATGGAATGGAACCCATTGAACTCGAAGTTTATTCAGCCAGAATTATCCAAGAAAGCCAGATCAGTGAGGTCGATTGGATTGGCAATTATCATCACCAACTCTTGGGTTTGGATGAAAGAAGACTACAAGCTTTGCATCAGACTCAAAGTTATCAAAGGCGAATGGCTAGACATTTAAACAAGAAAGTCAAAGATCGGAAGCTGGAAGAAGGCTCTTTGGTCTTTAAAGAAATCAGAGCACCAGTCATAGATCCCCGTGGAAAGTTCCACCCTCATTGGGCTAGACCTTATCTCCTAAAGAAAATTCTCTCTGGCGGAGTAGTCATCCTAGCAGATCTAGATGGTTTGGAGTTTATAAACCCATGCAATTTAGATCAATTGAAAAAAATATTATGTAGAAATCACATGCATTGTAACAGAACTACGTGAACCTGATTCTCCTTTGTTGTAAAGAAAAGAAAATATTGTGTTACGGAGATACGTAGGCGACCCCTTCGGTCTTGGTTCAAAATTAATAAAAATTTCAATTTTCACCTTATTCTCTTTGCCAATTAAAAAAAAAAAGAAGAAAAAGGCTCGCTAAGTCGAAAACCCGAAAGGGCGGCTTAGGAAAAAATTAGAGCAAATAAAAGAAAAATAAAAGCTCGCTAAGTTGAAAACCCGAAAGGGCGACTTAGGCAAGAATGGGCAGCTCGCTAAGTTGAAAACCCGAAAGGGCGGCTTAGGCAAAAGTTAGAGCTAAAAAAAAAGCGGAATTGTACTCGGGAAGTAAAAACTCTTTCACAAGTGCAAAATCGTCAAGTCAAGTCACAAATCAAAAACCCAAAATTTGGGTTGAGTTAAAAGTCGAAAGTCTAAAATCTAGAAGTCCAAAAATGTGACTCTTAGATTGAGTCGAAAAGTCAAATGGTCAAAATACTCAAAATCGAGTCAACTTAGAAAGCCTAAGTCTCCCACTCTTTGCAGGGGGCAACGTCGTCATTGCCTTCCTTAACCCCAAGTCTCCCTTAAACTCCATCACCTTAAGGAGTCAGCTTAATCTCTCCGTCAGTCACCTCGCCATTGTCTATCAAACATTGATTCCATCCTTCCAGTTTTCCCAGCAATGCGTTCCTTCTCAGATTCTCAATTGGCCATGCCTGAGAGACAAACTAAGCCGGTATTCAGGAAAAGTTTGAACACTTGAAGAAAGCAGACCTACAAATAGATCCATTAAAACCAATTGAAGAAAAAGTTCTGTCATTAAAACTCAAGTCCGCTTTTTCTAAACTCTGCGGGATTTCTATCAGCATAATGCCATTAATGTAGCCTATCTCCTCCATTTGCCTAATCAGGGGGTGGAAATTTGCCTAATCAGGGGGTGGAATTGCAAATCTCCAAAACCTTGATCATTGTTAAACAACAATTTTGCTAAGACGCAGAAAACAAAGACCAACATCTTGAGTCTCATCCATCAGAGATAACAGAATCATTTTCTGCTCATCCACCAATGTTGTTTGGGCATATATCTTAGCGATGTACCTAACCAAAGGGCACATATCCTCCATCATAAACTAGAGAGAAAAAAATGAGCCTTAAATTTCATAAAAATCTTCAAGAAAATCTCAATCCACTACTACTCTTCGTAGAGTGACCAAAACAACCAAACCATATAACCTCCTATTGATCCATTCACCTTTCATAACACTCTTAGTCCAATTATGCATGGCAAAATTCGGATACGCGGGTCCTCCCCGCGCATCCAGGCATCGACCTCAAAATTTGCGATTTAGAACGCCACTGAGCTCCATAAATCATATTTATGTCGCCCAAATGGGGGGCAACTGTGAATACTCGAATTTTGAGGCCTGGAAAATGACTTTCCGCGGACCGGGAACAGTCGCGCCGGACCGTACATTTTCGTAAAACAGCACCGGAGGTATGCCTTCATGGTACTTAAACTTTCCGGGATTTCATGAGGGTCACAGAAATGCTCTCGGAGTAGCCATCGAGTCCCGGAACGTCCCAAAAAGGCTCCGGAACGAAAAACGCGCGAGTTGCGGAGGAAAGGCAGCCTGGCCGCCCAAGGAAGGCGCCCCAGACCGCCCTCTGAAGGCAGCCCTGGCCGCCCTCTGGAGGCAGCCCAGGCCGCCCTCCAAGGGCGCCCCTAGCCGCTCTCCAAGGCAGCCCCGGCCGCCCTCAACAGCAGCCTGAGCCGCCCTCTGTTGACTTTTTGGCCGAGTTTCACCTATAAATACCCCCCAAACCCATCACTTTCCTCACACCTTGAGCTGTGTTGGCAACTGGTCTCTTCTCCCTTTTTGCCTACGGTGATTCTTCATCTCAAAGGCAATTCTTTACTGCTTTCTGCATTGCATACATAATCACATACATAAAATAAGTCCAAATCAAGCTAAAGCTAAGGAGCGGGCGTCAACTACCACAAGTATACTCCGAACTCTTTCTCTTTGATTTAGTTCACTTTATTACATCCTGCATCATGCATACATAATATTTTGCATCTCACGCATACACCTTTTGGCAAAATATGCCGTTGTAATAACTTATTTTGGCTGCCCGCCAGCAAAATTAAACCTTTCGGCCACAGTGCCGCTAAATTACTTTTTTGGCTAATAATGCCTAAAACAAACACATTTTCGGCCGCTGTGCTGCATTAAAAATCACATTTTGGCCTCAAGGCTTAACAAACCTTTTTTTTCCTCAGCGGAAACATACTTTTTGGCCAAAAGGCCTAAAAATCAATCTCCCCCAGCGGAAATTAAACAAAATCACATTTTTTACCACGGAAGTCATAAAACTCCTTTTTTGGTCAGTAGACCAACAAAATCACATTTTTGACCACGGAAGTCATAAAAATCCCTTTTCGGTCACTAGACCAACAAAATCACATTTTTGACCACGGAAGTCATAAACTCCTTTTTCGGTCACTAGACCAACAAAATCACATTTTTGACCACGGAAGTCATAAAAATCCCTTTTCGGTCACTAGACCAACAAAATCACATTTCTGACCATAGAAGTCATAAAACTCCTTTTTCGGTCACTAGACCAACAAAATCACATTTTTGACCGCAGAAGTCATAAAACTCCTTTTTCGGCCACTAAGCTTAAATTTCACGCTTTTCGACTACGGACGTCGATAAACTCCATTTTCGACCGCTGAAGTCGATAAACTCCTTTTCGGCCACAAGGCCTACATTTCGACCACGGATGTCGATAAACTCCATTTTTGGCCCCTAGGCCTAAATTCACATTTCACACACTCATAGCATACATGCATACACCCCCTCCATTGCCTTTAAATAGGCAAGTTCGAACTACATTGACCTTGATCTCTCATTCAAAAGAGAGTATGTAGGCATATTCAAGATATAACCTCGAATAGCTGGTCTCCCACTCCCAATCATTTCCAAATCTTCATTCCTGCATAACATTCACTTAAGAGAGAAATATTTGATATGAATGCATGACATAACCTCCGAATCCATATTGGGTTCGAAGACTAGTGCATTTCATTCATTAGGGCAATTAACCTAGAAATAGGTTAATCGCAAAACAGAGTCACTGAGGGGTTCTTTCTTAATTTTTCCCCTTTAACAAAATAAATTAAGTGGCGACTATACACATTTCACCCCGAGTGAACATCCCCAGCCAACCAACTTTCCTCGCGGATCGGAAGGGCAACCAACTCCGGTAAGGGTTCACAAGTGCACTCATGGAAAATTGGGTTAGCAGCAATGGGAATAGCTGATTGGTTATCACAATAAATGGTGAAAGGTTTGGAATAAGAACTACCAAAATCAGCCAGAAGAGAATATAACCATTACAGTTCAGAGGTAAGTTTTGCCAAAGCTCGATATTCTGCCTTTGCAAAAGAACGAGAAATTGTAGATTGTTTCTTAGAACTCCAACAAATGAGAGATTCTCCATAATATATAGAGTAACCAGTAATGGATTTCCTATTATCCACACCCCCCTACCAAATCACTATCAAAATAGGCTTTCTGTTTCTTGCTATTTCTAAGCCAAGGAAAAACTAGAAGGTTACCCAAATTCTTAATTTTTAATTGAGCATCCAGTAAGTTCTTAATTTTGTTTATCTCAGTGATAGAGTTGCTAGCAAGTATTATATGATCAACATATACTAAAAGAATAGTGAAGTTTGTATTGTGATGATAAGTAAATAAAAAATAGTTTGAATTAGAATGATAATATCCATGAGAAATTAAGAAGGAAGTTAGCTTTGCAAACCATTGCCTATTAGTTTTGAGGCCATACAGGCTCTTCTGTAGTTTGCATACCTTGCCTTTGGGAACTTCCAGGCTTGGAGGTGGTGTCATGTATACCTCCTCAAGCAAATCTCCATGTAGAAATGCATTGTTAACATCTAATTGTTGAAGATGCCAATTGTTTAAAGTTGCTAAGGCTAGAAGTAATCAGATTATGGTCATCTTTGCTACTGGAGAAAATGTCTCCAGATAGTCAATGCCTTCCACTTGTGTGTAGCCTTTGGCTACAAGTCTAGCCTTGTACCTCTCAATGCTCCAATTAGACTTCAATTTAATCTTATAAACCCATTTAAATCCTATTTTTGATTTGAAAGAAGAAAAATCAACAAGTTCCCAGGTATGGTTAGCCTGCAAGGCTTTGAGTTCTTGACACATAGCTTCTCTCCAATTCTGTTTGTGTACTGGCTTCTTTATAATTCTTTGGTTTTTGTAATAAATTTAATTGGCTAATGAAATGACAATAATTAAAAGATAGAGAGTCATATGAGATGACAGTAGATAAGGGATGTCTGGTTGAACAAGAAGAGCTAGAAGTTTCTAAAGAAATATGACAAACATAGTCATTGAGGTATGAAATGGGATGTTTATTTCTAGAAGGCCTATTTGTTACTATTACATTGGTTGGAACAGAAGAAGATGTAGTTTCTTATGAAATGGGATGATCATTAATATATGCAGAAGAAGGTGTTGAAAGAGAAACTGGAACAGAAGACACAGATTCTGGAAGAGAATGTAAAAATAGAAAGTAGTGTTCATAAAACACTACATTTCTGGAAATTAAAGTTTCTCTTGAGTTAAGATCCATCACAACAAACCCTTTTGTTCCTGGTTTGAATCTAAGAAAAACACATTTTCTGGATCTTGGATCTAACTTCCTTTTGTGAGCCTATAATGTGGATTAAAGCATAAACAACCAAACACCTTAATACTACTATAATCTGGTTGTTGTTTATAAAGAATTTGAAAAGGAGTTTGGTTACTTATAACTGGAGAAGGAATTCTATTGATGAGGAAGACTGCATATCGGACTACATAGTGCTAAAAGGCTTTGGGAATTCCAGATTGTGAAAGAAGAGCTTTAGCAACATTCAAGATATGTTGATGCTTTCTCTCAATAATGGAATTTTGTTCTGGTGTCTATGGAAAAGAAGTTTGGTGTTCAATGCCATGAAAAGCATAGAAAGCAGACTGATTAAATTCTTACCCATTGTCACTTCTGACTTTCTTAACAACTCTTTGAAACTGTGTATGCAAATATGCAAGAAAAGATTTTACTAAGTAACTAACTTCAGCTTTGCTTTTTACAAGATAAACGCATACAAATCTTGTGTCCATAGTAAGGAAATATTTGTGTCCACTAACAGAAACCTGAGCAATAGGTCCCCAATTATCTAGATGGATAAATTCAAAAGGCATTGATGAATGTGAACTGCTGACAGGAAATTGAAGTTTCTTCTACTTAGATAGATGACAAACATCATAGGCTTTTGCATTCTTATTACATGTAATCTCAGAAACAAGTTTGTGCAATTCTAGTAATCTGTTACAAGACAAACGTCTCATTCTATAATGCCAAATATCTTTTTCTGCAAACTACTTATTGTAATTGCAGCTAAATGATAACATAGAAGCCTTCATAATCTTGTTGTTGTTGGATTGGTTTGATTATGTTGAAAAACATACAAGCCTCTAATTATTTTAGCTAAACCAATCTTCCTCAATGAGTTCTTCTGAATGAGACACAAATCATCCATTAAAAATAGTATGCAGTTTAACTGTTTTATTAAAGCAATGAATGATATGAGATTGAAGTTGAATGCAGGAATGTATAATACATCAGTCAAATAAAAATCCTTAGAAAAGATGATACTGCCAGAATAGCTAGCCTCCATTGTATTCCCATTTGGTAACTTAATTGTTACTGGTTTGATTTTCTTGTAAGAGGTGAATAAATGCAGCTGAGAAATAACATGATCTGTTACACTAGAATCAAGTATCTAAAGAGTAGGATAAGAAGTACCTGGTTCATTAATTGCTGCCTTTGTTTCAGTGTTGGCTTTATCAGTGAACCCTTACCTCCCTTCGAGCCCCGGCCTCCGCGCGAGGAGATGATGCGGTGGTGTTCACTCGTTACATGTGTGTTTAGAGTCACCACTTAATTTATTTTTTTTATTAGGGGAAAATTAAGAAAGAACCCTAAGTGACTCCGTTTTGACAATTAACTTATTTCTAGGTTAGAGATAATTATTTATAGGTAACTAAGGTTTTGCATAATATACTCCGAGGTCCTTCTATTTTGGAAATTTTATTAATAGGTCCTTATGGTTTTAAAAATTGTACTATTAGGTCCTTCCGTTCAGAAACACCGTTAGTCAATTGAAAAAGTTAAACGATTTGGATTAAATTTTTAAAAAATTAACAAAATTACCCTTTGGTTTATTTGAATCGGACCATGCTAATTAAACCTAATATATAAATCAAATCCTTTCTTCTTTAAATCAACCAAAACAAAAAAAATCAGACAACTTTAAATCAAAGCCTCGTTCCTGTCTTTTCTTTTCCTTCTTCTTCTTCTTCTTATTAATATTATCAAAGAACTAAAAAATTAAAGTAGGTAAGCTTCTTTTTGGTGAGGAAGAAGACCTAGTCACCACCTTCAACACATCCTCCATTATAGTTGCAACCATGAAGATACAAGGTAGAAACAGAGAAGAGACGGTGGTCTTGTTTTCTTGAAGGCAGATCGAAGGTTGATTGACGGCAAGGAGCAGATTGAAGGTGGGTTGGGGTGCAAAGGGAAACAATGGCAAAGAAAACGACAAAATAGAGAGAGAGAGAGAGAGAGAGAGTGGCAATGAACCGTCACCACTCAACCATAGCAGAGAGAGAGAGAGTGGACACCTCTTTTTGTTGGTAGAGAGTTCACTCAGTTAGTGAAATCTATCCTCCTAAATCCAGTCCCGCCCCTTTCTGGAAATCCAAGCCGCCCTTTTTCCAACCTAATCAATTCTCATTCACATAAGAAGCTAGCTAAGGGATTGGAATCTGAGGAAATGAATTGCGCAGCTGAATTCAAAGAGTTTGATGAGGAACCGAAAAAAGGTACTGCTATGAAGAAGGTTATAGGTTTTATTAGAGAGAAAATTTGGGTATTTTTCAGTAGGGCTTGATTTATTGTCCTTTCTTTTTAGCCATTTTTTTCTCCCCCTCCCTTCTGTAGATTATTATTGGAGAAGAGTTTCCATTAACCACTTGTTATCTTTAAAATTTGAATTGATTTCTCTTATTCATATATATATATATATATATATATATTCAATTCGTTTGCTTGGAATTTGGATTAGTGTTAATTGGAGTTCAAATTGATAATTTCATTATGCTGAACAAATTATTTTGCATTTGAATTGATAATTTGGTAATTGGGTTGTCATGAAACAGTCAATTGGATATCTGCAGAAGAAGTATTCAGTGGGATCTTTTGAATTGCTAAGCAAAATAGCTCCAATACAAGCTTTATCTCTTCTAATTGTTGGATTTCTTGGTGAGCCACCTCCGTGAGTTGCAACCATTGTTGTTCCGGTGTCTGATTTTTTTTTTTTTTGTTTTGGTTGATTTTTTTTTTAGGCCGTGATGATTCTTAACAGGAACCTTTAAAAAAAGTGGAATTATTGTTAAGAATAAGTAAGGAGGAAGAAGAAATGGTTTAATTTAAAGATTGAGTTTGATTAGCATGGTCCGATTCAAATAAATCAAAGGGTAATTTTGGCATTTTTTCAAAATTTATCCAAATCATTTGACTTTTTCAATTGACTAACGACGTTTCTGGATGAAATGACCTAATAGTACAATTTTTGAAATCATAAGGACTTATTAATAAAATTTCCAAAATAGAAGGACTCCAAAGTATATTATGTAAAACTTTAGGGACCTATAAATAATTATCCCTTCTAGGTTAATTGGCCCAATGGATGATAGACACCAGTTTACGAACTCGAGGAGGATTCAGAGACAATGTCATGTATATTTGACTAACCTAATCTTATGTATGTGATACAATATGTAAATAAAGAGTTTAGAAAAGAGGTTGACTGGTTACTTGGGGTTATATCCCAAGTATGCCTACATACTCTTGTTTGTATGAGAGATTAAGGTCAATATTAGTTCGAAAAAGCCTATTTAAAGGTGTGTAGAAGGAATGCATGTATGCATGTGTATGTGTGTGTCAAAAGGATTGACGGGCATTGTGGCCAAAAGTGTGATTTAGTGCCAAAAATGTAATTTGTTTAGGTCTAGGGACCAAAAGTGTAATTTTGTAGCACTGAGGCCAAAAGTGAGACTTGTTAGGTCTAAGGACCAAAAGTGTAATTTTGCGACACTTGGTGCCAAAAGAGTGATTTGTGTGGCCTTGGGGCCAAAAGTGTAATTTTGCGGCATCGTGGCCAAAAGTGAGATTTGTGTGGTCTAGAGACCAAAAGTGTAATTTTACGGCATTGGGGCCAAAAGTGAGGTTTGTGCGGTTTAGGGACCAAAAAGGTAATTTTGTGGCACTGGGGCCAAAAGTGAGATTTGTGCGGTCTAAGGACCAAAAGTTTAATTTTGCGGCATTAGGGCCAAAAGTGAGTTTTGTGTGGCCTAGGGATCAAAAATGTAATTTTGCGGCAATTGGTGCCAAAAGAGTGATTTGTGTGGCATTGGGGCCAAAAATGTAATTTTGCGGCACTTGGTGCCAAAATAGTGATTTGTGTGGCATTGGAACAAAAAACGAGATTTGTGTGGTCTAGGAACTAAAAATGTGATTTGTTAGGTCTTAAGACCAAAAGATGTGATTTATTAGGCCTTATGGCTAAAAAGATTGATTTGATTAGGCCTTGGACCAAAAGATTGATTATGTGGATACTTGGGTGCCAAAAAGTGATTTAGTGATGCAAGATGCTATGCATGTTTGAATTGAAAAGAGTATTAAATTGAAAAAGGCTAGGGATTGGTGCGTACTTGTGACGGCCGCTTTGCAGCTTTAGCTTGATTTGGACTTTTTTAGAGTTTTTATTAAAATATGAAAGCACAAGAAACACACCAATGCAATGTAAAATTTAGAAAGCAGTAAAGAATCACAAAGAGCAATAAGTGAAAAGGACCTTAGGGGGGTATTTATAGTGCAAAAAACGAGTTGTGAAGACTGGAGGTGCGGCCTGGAGGGCGGCCAGGGGCGCCCTGCAGCTGCTTTTTGCCATTTTTTCATTCCAAAGCCATTTCGGGGCGTTCCAGGGCTCCGATGACTTTTTCGAGGCCATTTTCATGGTCCTAGCAATATTCCGAACGTTTTTAGTACCATGAAGGCATACTTCCGGAGCAATTTGCTGGCGACATCCGTTCCGGATCGACTGTTTGCAGTCTGGGAAACTCGGTTTTCCAAGTCTCAAAATTTGAGTATTCACACCACCAAAATGAGTAGCCAAAATGTTGTTGACTACATGAGGATTAACAGAAACAAACTTTGGCTGATCTTGTGGCAAGTTAGATTCTGCTAGAGTTAGCAATTTTTGATACTGCTCAGTTATGAATTGCATGTTAGCTCCTGCATGAGAGTTTACATTAAAATGTTGCTGAACTGAAGCATCTAGATCTGAAATTTGACCATACACAGTAGACACATATGTATTATTCATATTTATGCCATCAGCTCCAAGGTTGTCAACAACTTCTTTGTATAAAATTAATGGTGATTGATGAATTTGCTGTAGAACAAATTCTGCATAACATTCATCGGATAAATTTGACTCTAGATCATGAGTTACCAGATTTACAGCATGCTGTGGCTTATGGAATCCAAATAGAGCTTGGTAACTAGTTGTGATTTCTTAGCCTAAAACCAACTGGATAACCAAATCTTTTGTTACAATTCTGACTTGTGTGATTGTCACCATTACAGAATGTGCAAAATTTCATACTAGATCTAGGGAAAGAGTTGCCTCTAAATCTGGTTTGGAATTGAGGCTGCCTTGGCCTGTAGCCCTTTGCCATCAATACCTTTGCCTCCTGGCCAGAAGCATAGGTATGCTCCATTTCTTGTTGCACAACTAATGAAAACACTCTGTTTATACTAGGTAAGGGTTCCTGCAACATAATTTGTGATTTCACCACATTATATCTCTCATTCAACCCTCTTAAAAACTTATACAATTGTTTATTTTCCATGTACTCCTTCAACCTAGCCACAACTCCACACTTGTACTGTGGTCTATAAACACAATTCGGCAATGGTTTCAACACCATTATTTCATCCCACAGAATTTTCATATGAGTAAAATAGTCATTGACAGAAAGTTCACCTTGTCTAAAGTTTGCAATCTCCTTCAGTAAATCTGAGATTCTAGATTGATTTGGCTGGGAGAATTTGTCTTTGATGTCTTGCTAAGCATCACAAGCTTTATCTATCCAGAAGATACTGTTTGTAACAGATATTTTAATAGAATTTCTTATCCATGCCAATACAGTCATATTACATCTTATCCATGCACTATATAATGGCATCTTCTGGTGGAATAGGTAGAAATCCATCAATAAAGTCAATCTTATTCTTTCTCCCTAAAGCCATCAACATATATCTTGACCAAACAGTGTAATTATTTGTTCCAACAAGTATAATATTGATTATCACATCTGAACTTTGCTCACCAGAATGTAAGTAAAACGGATTTGAAGGATCATGAAGATGTGCATTGACAGTTGCATTTGCCATTTCAAGATGAAAATAGAAAAAAAATTTTGAAGAGAAAAGCTAAAAATTTAGAGATGAATCAAATGAAGAAAACAATTCTGAAATCAAAAGAAAAGAAATCATAGAAATTACAATAACTCTAATATCATATTAAAGTTGAGATTCAGAATTAAACTGGAAATAAAATCAATTATATTCCATGAACAATTTGGAGAAACTTACAAAAAATTACAGAAGAAAGAAAATTGAACCAGAAAACAGAGACTTATGGATTACATATATACTATACTATTTTCATTCTATTCTACTTATATATGATCTAATCAACTAACTAACAAACTAGTTTCGGAATTGAAACCAAATTACAATGAATTTGATAAACTCCATCCAGCTCCACATACATAAATGCTGAGGTGGAGTTTTTGTAATTAACATAACAGAAGCGAAAGAAGGAAAAAAAGAGGAGAAGAAGATAAGGTGCTTCACAACACTTATGTAGCTTTCTTAACATCAAAACTGCACAGTGTCACTAACTTTAGAATTGCCTTATTAATATAAACTACGCCGTTTCAATTATGTATATCATGTATATCTTCTTCTTTCTTCCTCAAGCTGACTTTTCTCTTCTTCTTCATTTTATCCTTCTGACTTAGCTTCTTCCATTGCTATTACCTGCTCCTCCAATAATTTGTGTATAGTAACCTTACAAGAACGGGCTTGTTCAGTTTTGGGAAAAAACTGTACCATAAAGTGACGTTTCAAGAAACAACCTCATTTATGTTTTTTGGACTTAGGAGCTCTGAATAATGTAATTTACTTTTTCTTTAGGATCTTTTTTTTTAAAAAAAAAAAACGCATAAATTGTTTGAACCGACGGATATAAAAAGAGGTCGAACTGCTAAAACCGCCATTGATATAATATTTGAAAATTTTTACTATTTACACTATAAAATAACGAAAGGGGTCATTCGCTTCTTTGGCATTAAAAAAAAAAAAAGGTTCGAATCAAAGCTGGTACGTTGCCCATAAATAAATTGATTAGAACCACATGATCATTTGACAAACTTATCCGTGCAAAAAGTCATGATGAAATCAACGGCTGAGAAACACCAATTATCTAGCATCATGTGTGAAGCAAAATTAGTTCAATATCCTACTACCTAACCTTAGTAACTAACAACACACTTTTGCTATAAATACAATGGCCAAGAACTCATCAAGACCTCTTCAAATCTTGTGAATAACTTATGTAATAAAACAATAAAAAAAAAATTAAAAAAATGACCTACTACTATTATGGAAGAAGAAACCACTCTATATTTGATGTTTTCTGTCTAAATCCACTACCATATCCAGTTCTTTTGATGTTAGCAGTAATTTCAATATTTCTTGGGATATCTTGGTATTTTAGCTATGAAGAAATGGTGGATGCAGCTGAAGAACAGATGAATTGGCTGCTTTTGGCCACTCCACTGCTTCTTCTTTTGATTGTTCGTTGGTTATCATCAATGGAAAATCCTGATCTTTTATTTGCTAAATCACCATGGTATTGGAAACGCCGTACCCACCACCGCTGCCCGCCGCCGGAAGGAAGCTCGCCGTGGGGTGTGGCTGCTTTGATTCTCTTGCTTCTTGTTTTGGTGCAATTTCAGTCTACCTTTCTTGATAGCTGGTTCTAAATATTTTACTTTGGTGTTGCTTTAGTTTCATGAAATTGGGTTTTCTTCCATTATGATTTCAAGATTATTTATAATATTTGCTTAATTATAGAATATGTATGTATAGAGAGAGTGATACTGGGGATGAAAATTAGTTTGTTGATATATGGTTATTGCGAGATCTTAATGAAAGTAAATTTTAACTGATAGTTTTGGTTGATTATTAATTATATGGTCCTTTTGAGCTTAACACTAGTTGAAAAAGTTTACCCATGTTTGGATGCTGAGAAAATTGAGGTATGAGAATTGTTATTTTTAGTTCTTGACGATATTATTCCAATAAATTTAAATTATTTCTTGTTTTATTTAAGATCCATAACTTCGCTTGTATTATGGAAATTAATTAAAGATTAAGCAATTATTTTCTTGGGTGCTTTCATTGTATGTGGGCAATAATATGGTTTAGGACTGAGTAATAATAATTGTTATAAATGAAAAGTTAATTAAGTTGCAAGTTAATGGCCATTATCAAGTGTTTTTTTGTCGTATTGGCGGAATCGATTGCATTATAAAATTTTTAAATGATTTATCTTTTTGAATGATAAAGAGATCACAAAGCATGAATATCCAAATCATGCTGATTTTCTGTCTCACCAAACATTCATGATAATTTGTTAATCAAGATTATAATAAAAAAGAATCTTGAGCAATTCCATTAGCGTATATACAAAAGTTGGTATGTTTTAGTTCATATTAAACTATACTCATATGCATGTATATAATCTCGCTACAAACGAGTCAAGCCGAGTATTGTGCTGCTCGAGCTCGGCTCGTGTTAAATTTCACGAACTCTAGAGCTCGGCTTGTTTTGAGGCCCGCGAGCTTGGTTGTTTCATGTTAATATTCGAGCTCGCAATTAAGTTTGAATTCGAGCTCATTTCGAGCTCGAGTTTTAACTTGCAAATAAGCTCGAACTCATTTCCTGCTACTATTCGAGCTTATGCTCGTTAAGAGGTAGTAAAAAATCAAAATAGCAAAAATTGAGGAAATCAAAATAGTAGTTTTAGTGAAAGAAAAAAGAAATAGCAAAAAATGAAGTGGTGAGGCAGGTGGCTTGGCGAAGCATATTTTTTAGTTTGGCATGAAAACGACGTCGTTTTGATAGGCTTGTGAGCTTATTTAATGAGCAGCTTGTGAGCCTATCAAACGAGCTACTTGCAAGTCTTTTTAAACGAGTTGTTCACGAGCCGCTCGCGAGCTTAACTGCTCGGCTCGAGCTCGGTTCGTTTATTAAACGAATCTAAATATTCGGCTCAAGCTCGACTCATTTATTATCGGTCCGAGTTCAAGTCGAACTTTTATGGAGCAAACACCTAGCTGCTCCTGAACGACTCGACTCGTTTGCAACCCTATGTCGGCCCTAGCTGCTCCTGAACGACTCGACTCGTTTGCAACCCTATGTCGGCCTAATCCAGTAGTTGCATTTTTTATTCTGTCTGATTGATTGTTCACTAAGGAATTTTTTACCGGCCATAACAATAGGTAGATCGCACATCAGAACATAATCTAATAATAAGTACACTTATAATGCTACCATATATATATATATATATATATATATATATATATATA
>CANUEY010156853.1:0-58370 GCA_948099555.1 Croton setiger | reverse complement strand
AAAACCACTCTTGTTTATCATTTTTAACTCATTTATAATCATTTCTCAAATCAAATATTTCATGTAAATGTCATATATCATGTCATACTCTGATGCATTTAAATAAAAATGCATGAAATGCGTGAAATGACGTCAAAAAGATGTATGCTTTTGGTTAGGGGTGTCACAAAAGAAATGCCTCAGAAAATATTATCTGTTGAAATGTCGTTAGTTGATGAAAAGATAAGAAATACTATAAATTTTATATAATCGCAATTGAATGTGAATAATATGTTTACAATTTATACAAAATCAAATTTTAAAAAAAAAAAATTAACTCTTTTATAAAACCCTTTGTACATATTTTTCTTTTAGGGAGATTTTATACAAGCTACAAAAGGTTTGTTTCCCAATTATGTACAAAATATTAAAAAATTAGGTACTTATTATATAAAAATTATTTTGGTCAAACTTAACAACAGAGAACTGAAATATTCTAAGTATGAGTATAAGTTACAGTTTACAAGCATCATAAGTATTATATTTTATTTTAAGTTTCTTTTTTTAAATGCAGAGAAAATTTATTGTCTGCTACATATTGGAGTAAATTTGTTGGTCAAATAAATTTGGGATGAGGCCATCCTATGCTTAAATATCTTTGTACTTGTGGTCTTATAGCCAAGTTCTTAAGTTGACACAAAACACGTGTTTACAAGCAAATCAATCAGGTGTCAATATAGATGCATTAAGAGAGTTCTTAGAATAGATACTAGCGATAGGAGATGGAGAATAGGAGACTCGGTCAATGGAATTGAAAACATTCAAATACTAAAAGATCTTTTAATAGATCATTCAGATGACATCATCACTGCAATCACTGAAAGTACATACCCTAATTATGCTAGCTAATTAGCTAAAGTGAATTACTTGCAGTAGAGAGCTGTTCTGGCCCCATCATTCCTTATTGTTGGAAGCATCAATGATTACATGTTATCATGAGACTACATACCTTAGTTCAAATGCACTTTGTATGACTAATCAGTCCTTTGGATTTATGAAGCATATGCATACTCTAGAATTCATAAATACATTCTATGAGATAATAAAATCGAATAAATTTTTAATGACTAAAATATATTCTATGAACAATATTAAAATGAGATAATAAAATCGAATAAATTCTTAAATACATTCTCTGAATAAATTTTTAATTTTTAGTTAATATTGTTTATCGAAAAAATAAAATTAAGTTGTAACAGTAATTAGAAAATAATTTAACTATTTACTCATTGAAAAATTTACATTCTATGAGTTAATTGTGCTATTAATTAATGTAATATTTTCACTTTTTAAATGAAAGAATTTGAATTTTACAATTATTTAATTTGAATTTGAGATAAAAAAAATTTTATTTACGCAATTGACTATTAAATTTATAATATTTTATTTTATTTTTTTAAAATAAATTTATTCAATAAAATATTGAAATATTTTTAAAAATTAATACAATTTTCAATAATTGTGAATGAAAAATAAAACAAAAACAAACTAGAATTCTTTGAAAAAATGGAATATTAGTATGTAATAGGAAAATATTTAAAAATTCAACTTTCCATTAATCAGATAATTTAAATTATATTTACACAAATATATTTTTAACCACCAATCTTATTTTATTTTTAAAGATAATAGCTATCTATTATCTAGCTGTCATGTTAATTTTTGAGAATTTAGTTATGTATTAGAATAAAATCATATTCATGTTAATTAGCTATGTATGTAGGAATGAAAGTAGAGTTATTTTTTGTGGATATCCAATCCATAAAAATTTATATGGGATGAGTTTGAATATTTATTTAGCGGGATTGGTATGAGTATAAGTGTTAAAATCGAAAAAATCATAGTATTTTTAAACATGAAATTTTATTATATATAAAATGGAAAATGATGAAAATTAACTATTTTCATAAAATAAAAAATTCGTTCTCAAATTTATCATCTTTCTTTTAGTTCTTAATAAATATTATTAATTTGCTTGAAAAGTAAAATTTTCAATTACTTTAATTAATTTGTGAGATTTAATTACCTAAAATAATACTTGAAATGTGATTTAACTTGTGTTAAATGATGGACAATATTAGCTTTTAACAAAGATAATACAACATTACTTACATTACTTAAGTTGTTTCATTAAATTTATGATTTTGAAATGTATTTAATTAATAGTATCTTTCAGTGCATAATTTAAGTTTTTTTTTTATTTGATCACTCTTTAATATGAAAACTCTAATTCATACAATATTGAAACATAATTGTAATATTACTTGTGTATGTTAAAAATGTTAAACGTTCTGATTAAATATATAAAAATAAGTCAAATAATTAAATAATAATAAATTTTATCTGATACTTTAAAACAATCAAAAATATTTTAACATGAATAATGTACCATTTTGAAAATAAATAATTTGACTTATCTTACTTATTTTAAATAAATAATTTATTATTATTATTATTATTATTATTATTATTATTATTATTATTATTATTGATTAGCTATATCGTCATGAGATGGAGATGTTTTTTTTATGATTTCAATAAATATTGTTATTTACTATAAACATAGCACATAATAATATTTTTTATTTCACGTGTATGCCGCATAATTGTTTTATTAAATCAGAAAAATTAGAATTTCAATCAAATTACCTAATTGCTATGATTTTTGAAATCCGTCCATGTTTATCTTACGAATTGAAAGTAGATTATTAAAATATCACTAAATTTTTGTATTATCGATGAAAATTAGTGTTAAAATAAGAAATAAACTCAGTCACCATTATCATTTAAAGTTGGAAATAAGGTTAATTGGAGTTAAGTTTACCGATCTATTTCCATCACACAGAGACATACATTCGAATTCAAAGTTTTATATCAAAGATAAATTGAATTTTTTTACTATTTTAAAAAAAAATATATTTTAATTTTTGAAATAAAAATTTATTGAAAATTTGGATATCACCTTAATAATATTGCAATATATCGAGTGGATTAAAATTGAGAAAAATTTAGATGGTTCAAGTAGAATATGCACATATTTAAAATTGTTATTTTTATTCATGAGTTTCAAATACACTTATAGCGCAACGCGCGGTAAAAATAGTAGTTCACCTTCCATTTGTTTATCATTATAGTTATTTATAGATAATAATATCTATATTTTGTATGGAATTCCAACCTGAACTCTATTTATGATTTATTATTTCTATCTCATAGGCCTTCAAACATAATCAATTCTTAAGGAACTTGTCGAACCAATCGCTTGTTTCCCATACCATCAATGGCGTAAATTCATGCGGAATTCCAGGTTCAGCAATGAACTTCATGGCACAAAAACAAAATTAATATTTTGGTCAATTAGATTACTGAAATTTTAATAATAAGCTAAAACGCACCTTAAATTTGTCCTCACTATTGGCTTCCTTATAAGCTTTTTGTGCTTTTGATACAGGAATTTCTAAACTTTCAACTGGGGTGTAAGGATCTTCTGCACCTGTAAATGCCAAGTTCATACAAATATTCAAATCATTTATGAACATTACCAAGAACAGGCAATCAATTAACAAATGCAGTAAATTGTCTTACCAACAATGATCAACAGGGGACGTGGAGCAATGGCTGGAACTGTATATGGTGAATCAAAGTTTGAGGTTAGACCTGGAATAATCCTATCAAGCACCTGACAATAAATGTATAAATGTAAGAAACTATCCGATTCTGAGAATATTATTTAGAAACTGAAGAAAAATGTAGCATATACAGGCAACAATTTCAGTGTTTCATTGTAGTTGTAGCATCTGCCTCTCTACGGGTGCGGCAAAACTAATTATTTGGTTCGACAGTTTGTATTAGCTGTTTACAAAATACTAAAATTTGAAACGCAGCTTAAATAACTAACAGCTATCTCAAGCTGTTTTACCGAACTCTACAAACAATAATTTCAGCGATTTGCCGAAGACAGACTTAGTCCAAAATTGAGCAACTGACCTTTTCCACCAGTTCTTTATCAATTGTGCTCATTCCTAAATCCTTTTGTGCTTCTGCATATAGATAACAAGAAATTGTTATTGTTGCAAGAAAGAAACTACATAGTTTTCGTCAAACTAACATAGTGCTTACCTTGATAAAGAGATCTCATGGGATCAAATTCAGCCCCAGGTTTCCACTTGCCATTTTCAAGGGTCCAACGAACTCCCTGAAATTTACATTGTGCACAAATTCATGTATATATTCAATTTCTATTCACCAATTTTTAAACATATCACAGCACATACCTGCGTTCCAACTATAGGAACAACCACTGCATATCTGGTGTCCGCAAAACCAGCAAACCACGAATGGTACCCTGCAATATGCATTGAGTTTGCTATATAAAATAGTAGATGACTTGTGACCCTAAAATTACTTATTTTCCTAGACTTGATTTGACCAACCTCCCATTGACGTGCCAGTGATTCCTATCTTATTAGGATCAATATCTTCCCTTTGTGTAAGATAATCTGCTAGTTTTATCAAGTCCCAAACCTGTAGAACTTGCCTTTTTAAATCAAATAGCCAAAGAATTGATTCCCACAGACTTTCTATTATTAAGTTTAATTGTTTAACTGTAAAAGACACTGCTGATTCACCGTGTCATATACGAACGGCAGGGTATCACCATTTTTCCAGCATGATATAAGAGCCTGTGCACCGCAATAAGATATGTCAAGCTAAAATTAATTTGCAAAATTCAAGCAAACCAGGATCCATCAGTCTCTTACTCACATCTCTATGGGCATGTTTATGAGTGGCGCGTTCACCATGATAGCGAGAGTCAGCTGCAATCGCCACATATCCCCTCGAAGCATAGGCCTGTACACTCCAAAATGAACTTCTTCCTCTACCGGAATTATTAAATTCAGCAATGGGTACCTATACCTACCTCAAGCATAGGACGGAACCATTCTTTGTTCTGATTAACACCGTGCAAGAAAACCACTGCAGGCTTTCTTTCTTTGTTATTCTTCATGCTTAGAATTAGCAATGGCATACGCCCTTGCTCCCCTGCCTATTCTTTTTAATTAATCTTAAATGAATTCAATTACTACCATAATAAAGATTTGAGCTAGCTTACCTCTGTAATAAGATAAAGATTCTCTTCTATCAGTTTTTCCTTCTCTATCTCCACTTTCGGACAAAGGTGCATTGCCTGCCAAATATAGAAATCTAAAGACTTTAATTTTCTTACACAATTTTACAACTAAAAGTCAGATATTTATCTTATACTATAATCTAATAACATATAAGACCTCACTATGAGCGAGTGGAATGGCTTCTTCCTGATACAGTGGCTCTGTAACAGGTTTTCCATGTTCTACTGATAATTCAACTGCAACAAACAAGAACCCACAACTGTAAAAAATCCAAATGAAATCAAAAGAAAAAATATAAAAAAGAATGATTGTCAGAAATAATTTTGATGAATATGAACATACCTTCAGCTGATCTTCTGCTGCGAAGTGTTTCAATGAATTGATTTCTTAGTTTGACTGCGTCCAAATTCTCCTTCTCCATTGCCCCTTGTAGGAAAGAATCTGAATTCCAAGTTTGGGTATTTGAAAGAGAGAGGATGAGAGCTTGGTTTTGAATTATACTTCGCATGAATCATATGCTATATAGTGTAGACATACACAAAATAATGAAATAAAAAATAATATTTTCGTCTTAATCATTGTTTATTTTTTTAAAATAAGCAGTGGTGTCATCTCTAGAGGATTCCAGTATCAAACAGAATTTTTAATATAGTTATACATTATAAATTTGATAAACAACAATTTATACGGGAGAGCTTGAGCTTAAGCTGAATAGCACATATTTAATCATATTGAATTTGCAATCATATTTAACATAATGTATTTGATATGAGAATTGCAAAGAAATGATCGTACTATTAATTTTTATAAAGTTTTAAAAAATTAAGCAGGACGAAAAATCGAGACTCTCTGTCGAAAAGATCCCTTGTCATGTCATGATTGAAACTCACAATTAATGTATTAATATAATCTGGTTTTTATTCATAAATTACAAGACAATACATAATTTAAATTTTGTAGTTAAATAAATAAGTTTACCTAATTAAATAAATTTTTATTTAAATCTATAGTATATATTTTTCGAAAACCACTCTTATTAAATTATTGTTGGATAAGGTAAGGTTGTTGGACCACTTACATGAAAGAAATAAAAAATATGTGGAGGAAGTTGAGAAAGAAATAAGTGGGGTTGATAAGGTTGTACCATTTACAAAAAAATAAGTCATTTTTCAAGGGTCACCAATTAGGGGTGAGCATTTTATTCGGGTAATTTGAACAATTCATGTAAATTAGTCAATTCGGTTCAGTTAAAGAAATGAGTTCGGATAAATTCAGTTAAATGGTAGAAAAATTTTAGAAAATTTGGGTTTAATTCGGCTGAATTGACCGAAAACTAATATGAAAGCGGCGCTATTTTAAGTCAAAATATATTCCTTAAAATTATTCGGAAAAAGTAGACGTAGACTTAAACGGGAAACCTTTATGTGCAAAATTTTATGCACCGCTCACTCATCTCTCTCTCGCGGATACACTTTTTTGCTCAATATTCAGCTTCTAACGAAACTTATCATCTGATATCTCCTCCATCTTTGACCACTACTTCTTCATTGCCAATAGACTTCTTTCAATTCTAAGTTCTACCACTTTCTTCACTTCTAGTTCTAAGGCTTCCCTCAATCAATCTCTCTCTCATGCGAATCATAATCCCTGAGCCATTCTCTCTCTCTCTTTCTCTCCCATCACATCGATCTCCTCCTCCCTTCGAAGCCCTCACTAGGTACCAAAGACAGCAGCTACCAACTGAACCGCATGCTTGTTTTGATTTTGATTTTGGATGATGGGTGTGTTCTGTATCACAAGAATAAAATCAGTGATAGTGTTCTAATTAAAATGAGTTTACTTGATGGTTTGATTAATTTACTTAATAGTTGGTGGTATTGCTTATTATTTTCCTATATAATTTGATATTTTTTTATGGTTTTGTTTATCTATGTGAATCAATAGATAAGAGATATTGATTGGACATGATTTATTAGATTTTTTTCTTAAGATGAATTATGAAGGGATTGTTGTATTCTTTTTAAGGAACGAGTATGTAGTATAGGGGAGAAGAAAAAAAATAAAAAAGTTTTATACAATACTATTTTCTATAGTTTTGTAAGTTTAAAAATAATCATGTGTGACTAAGTTAATTTTATTCCAGCTTAAGGTTTAATCAAGTGCTAGTTTTACTATGAAAATTAAGATAAACATAATTTAGTATGGTTAATAGTAGGAAGACAATAATTTTTCTAATGAGGTTAATGAATTTATTTTCTCTAATGATCTGATGCCAACAAAAGTTATTGATTTTGAAGGAGAATGTCAAAATGATTGATCCTACTTTGATGAAGTTCATATTTCCTACATCAAACACCAAGACAAAATGTTATTGTTATTGTAATAACTCCTACCATATATGTTCCTTCCTTAGCGTGACTTGTGGAGCACTTCAAGCCCACTAAATAATACTTATATTATTATGAATTTCTCCAAAATAGTTTTACTTATATTATAAATATGTTAAGATAAGATGTAATTATTCAAATATGTTGACTTCATGAAAAAGATACATATATTGTAATTTAACTAATATTTGATTGAGTGCGCCATTAAAATTCATATGATTTTATTATAAATGTCTTGAAATTAAGTGAAATTATTTATCATTATTCTTAAAAAAGTCTAATATTCATTTATTGTGTTGACTTGATGAAAAGCAGATACCATATCATTATCATCACATAATGGCAAAGGAATCTATAAAACAATCATGATTGAGTGGTAAGGACTCTTCCTACCTTAATTAAGGTTACATTCAGGAATTTATATAATTAGTCTGAATCTTTAATATATTCTAAAAGATAATTTTTTTTTAAAATACCGAAAAAAATTAATTATTTTATTAAAACCCTTAGAAGCGAATGAGGATTCTTCATTCCATTATTCGGTAGGATTTAATCATTTAATAGACTTCCGCTAAAGAAGGTCGGATCGTTGAAAATAAAAACTACCCTTATTTTAATTTAAAATTTCAAATTTACCCTTGTCATCTCTTTGATGATAGTGTTGTATTGTTCTAAGGAAAAATAAAAAATGCATTAAAAGTAAATTATAGAATAATAATAATTGAAATTGCAATTTTTTGATTTTTGACAAAATTTGTTGTAACAAAATTGTATAGATTCCTAAAGTTGGTGATATGTTTAAAACGCATTTAAAATAAGTTTAACTTGTTACAAGGACAAAGAAGTCTTCATTGAGTTGAGCATATAAATCAAAGAATATGTTACTAATGAGTTTAATTAAAATAATTCCCATTCCACATGGAAAATTCACTCCTTGAACTTGGGTTCAATGTTCAAAAACCCCAAAAATTAACTTTTTAGTCAATTTACCCCATAAATTGCACTAAAATTAGCATTTAACCCATTATTTGGAGAGTAAAATTAAGCTATAGGTTCTTAATAAAAATAGTCACTTTTCAGTTATAAACATATTATCGACGTACTATAAACAATTTAAAACATAATAAATATAGCATTTTTAAGAACAAAAAGTTAAAATATGACCATTTTAAGAACGAAAAATAATTTTAAATTAATTAATATATTAATTGTATTAAATTAAATAAAGATGAGATAAATAATTTTAATTATTTTATTCTATATAATTTAAATGAGAAATTTAAAAATAAAATGAGGAGAAAAATAGGTTTTCATACATTTTAGAAGTTTAAAATTATAATAAAATTGGTTAATGATATGAAGTAAGGAGTTTTTTCGTTTAAAATTGAAAAAAAAAGTAAAAATTTATTAAAAACAAAAAAAAAAATTTAATTTTTGAAAATATCAAATTGATCATTAATTTAAAAAAATTGCTGAAATGGTTAAAAATTAAAACTGCGCTCAAATGGCTTACATTAGCCAATTTAGCATGAGATAAATCCAACCATTTTCGATTTTCCTCGGTTTGATTTAATTAAACAGGTGCTCAACCGTGCTTGCTTGTGAACTCGGAATTTTTGCTGCTCGTATCCGCCGCATTTTACAACCGGCGAATGCTAACCATTGAGTTAATTTCAAAGGCTCAAACTGCGAAAATGGAAGAGAGAAATGACAAAATCAACTGAAACTGAAACCCTAATTCTCTGATCACTCAAATACTTAGCAACAGTAATGACGTTTCTGCTTCACTTATCCACTTCTATACTAAGCTCTTCAAGTTTTGTCAGCGAGCAATGCCGCTTTCCGCTCCGGCACGCTGTGGTAACTGTCACCTCCTTTTCGTTTCACAATCTCTTAATGTGTTTATTTGATCGGTTCGGTTGTTTCTTTGTAGAGGTGTAATGCGGTAGAGCCGCCACTGAATTTCGACAACGGAAAGCCATTCGCTCCGCTCCTTAGTACTGCTACCCAACCACCCTTCCCCAGCTTTTTGGCTTCAAAAAACCATTTGGAGAAGAGTACTGTTAACAAGCATGACACCAGGCTTCGGATTTTCTCTGGAACAGCTAACCCTGCGCTCTCTCAGGTATTCTCTTCTCAATTTGTGAAATTGCTCTCTGATTTGATTTGATTTTATATGAACCAAATCTAATAATGACAATTAAGCCGTTCGTCCACATGCGGTATGGGAAATTATTCAATTAAAAGCCAAAACCTGAAGCAGATGAATCTCTTATTTTAGCTTGTTTGTTCAGTGACTGCGAAATTGTGAATTATAAAAGCTTCTATTCTAAGGCCTTTGCTTGGTGTTAAGGTTAGCCAATTTGATTTCAGCATAATGTTGATAGTTATGAATCATGATAGAGTTTTAGAATTTTGAACCCCATCCTCGATGACATCCGGATGGGATTGTGCCCACTGAACTTCAGGTTTTATCAGTTTTCAAGGTAGCTGATCTTATATAGTTTCTTATTTTGGTGGCTTCAATATAGCTGCCTGTTGGTCACTAAACTAAACAGTTGCAATATTATAGTTTGCTCAAGATAGTATGGTGTCAACCTTACCCAACTTTCTGTTACAGGATTGTATGTTGTTTATTCATAAACATTTTAGTGCTCTTATTTTTTTGTCTGTTTGTTTAGTTCTATTTCTAAATTTTACAATCTTTTGCACGTACTGAAGCCTTTTTACATGCTCAGTTCCTAATATATTTCTGTTTATCCTACAGGAGATTGCATGCTACATGGGCTTGGAGCTTGGAAAGATCAAAATAAAGCGGTTTGCTGACGGAGAGATTTATGTACAATTGCAAGAGAGCGTCAGAGGATGTGATGTTTTTCTCATTCAACCCACTTGCCCTCCTGCTAATGAGAATCTTATGGAACTTCTGATAATGATTGACGCTTGTCGGAGGGCATCAGCCAAAAATATTACTGCTGTTATTCCATATTTTGGGTATGCGAGGGCTGATAGGAAGGTAACCTGTGGTGATAGTATTTACAGGATTAGCCCTCTTAAATACAGTTATAGCCTGATGACTGAAATATGGAAGCACCCTTTACCCAAGGGTATCTGTCTAATAATCATAGGTCCTAGGAAGCTGATAATATACAGCTAGGTCCTTATTGATCTATCATTGTTCTCATAAGTGTTTTGTGCTACTCTTTTTGTCATGATTCCCCTCTTTTGGTGTGTCAGACTCAAGGGCGTGAATCCATTGCTGCCAAACTTGTCGCAAATCTGATTACAGAAGCTGGTGTAAACCGTGTTCTTGCTTGTGATCTTCACTCTGGGCAGTCAATGGGGTATTTTGATATTCCTGTGGATCATGTATATGGTCAGGTAGTGATTCATTGCAACTGTGACTGCCACATCATCATATGAATCAATTTTTGGAGTGTGATATAAAGGTCTTTCGTCTCATACAGACCTAAAATGAACTTTAATTTTAATGTTAACAATTCAAGAGTTTAAGACTACAAAAGATTTTCCATGATAGGCTGATGACCGATGTTTTGTGCACCAGACTTGTGTGTATTAACTTTTATTGATTTTCATATGGCTTACTGCCAGTTATTTCATTTGGAGAACTTAATTACAAAACTGTATATCAGGGGCTAACAATCATACTTATTTCTTTGTTCATCGCCAGCCTGTGATACTTGATTACCTCGCAAGCAAGACTATATGTGCTGATGACTTGGTTGTGGTCTCCCCTGATGTTGGTGGTGTAGCAAGAGCACGTGCCTTTGCGAAAAAGTTATCAGATGCACCTCTGGCTATTGTGGATAAAAGGCGTCATGGACACAATGTTGCTGAGGTAAAACCTGCTATGTAATGCTTCTTGAAATGGTTGAGGGATATTGATTCTTAGTGATCTGTTGAGATATATTTTTGGGTGGAAAACCTATGTTTTTATACTTATATTATTAATATTAACCTAGAAAGGTCAAACACCTTGATTTTGCTGAAACTCCCTTGTCAAACACATTTGGACCAAGGGCATATTGCTTTATCTAGACCTGAGGTTTCAACCCTGTATTTGCATCCATGCTTTGTGGTCTGCATATATGTGTTCTGTTCACGATAGAGAGGAGAGTGTTGTCCGTATTTTGAGGCTAAGCATTTGAAGGTGAAACTGAACAAAAACGATTCCCTAAATTAAAATCATCTTGTCACATTTCACTTCTGCTTTATATTATCTGAACTTCAACCTACAGATCTTTGTATTTTTTTGCATTTACTCCAACTGGTGCTGCCATGCTTACTGCGATGGGGGAAATATTTATATTCTAAAGCAAGCAAGCAACATTACCTTTGGGGTGGACATATGTATATATATTTAGCTGCACCTTTAGTAATAGCTCACTAACAGTTAGTCCAGCATATGTAAAGTTATAACATGTTAGATTTCTGTTTTTTTGACTGAAACATTGCAGGTTATGAATTTGATAGGGGATGTAAAGGGAAAGGTTGCAGTCATGGTGGATGATATGATTGACACAGCTGGTGAGCTTTGCTAAAAAGTTCAATTTGCTGCCTTTTTCTTGTAGGAAATGCATGATAGAAATATTTCTTTTCATCCAAGGAATGGATTTAGACTAGTATGTGTACCTGTCCAACAGCAGTGAGCATTAGACTTAGCGAGGCTGTTTCATTGGCTTAACCATTGATGCGCCCTGCACTGTCGTAGAGCAAAAACTTGTTTTGGCACAAGTTGAGTGTGATGCTCTGAAAATTATCAATTTTTATGTTATAAATTGCATTTTATTTTGTACTTAAAATTATCAATCATATGTGAAAAACTTGTTTAGGCAAGTTGAATATGATAGGCTGTTGCATTGGAGGCGTGGGTCTTTCTTTCAAGTGTAAAGTCAATTATTACACTATTGTTTGATTGTGATTTCTTTGTAATATTACTTATCTTCCCAGCTAAATCACCTTGATGCATACGTTGTGCTTTTTTACTAAAAAGTGGTCAGTTTCACTGCGTTTGAACATTTTGACCTAATTTTTCTCAGCAGGAGATCTGAATTGAAGAAAACTAGTGTGCTCCATGGTTCAACTGATCTGGCCACAAAATTTTTATGTTCTTGTAGGGACTATTACTAAAGGTGCAGCTTTATTGCATCAAGAGGGTGCTAGGGAGGTCTATGCGTGCTGTACACATGCTGTTTTCAGGTGTCTGAATCCTTTCTTATATCCAATGGCATAAGTTTTGGTATCAGGTCCAGTGGAGTGTGCCTACTGCCAATTGCAACAAGCAATGAATCAGTGTTTAGCCTTCAATAGTACAACTCTAATTGTTATGATCCATATGATATGGACTACAATTGGCTTATAAACCCTGCTTGTGACCTTTTTGCAGTTTTCAATTTTATATTGAAACCAAAGTGAAAGTTAATTATATATTTAAACGCTTCTGTTACCACTGATTATAAATTACTGTAGCTGAAGTGATTCAAAGTGGTTTTGGCTGAACATTTTTTCTTTGTTTGCAGCCCTCCAGCCATAGAGAGATTATCAAGCGGTCTTTTTCAAGAGGTGATCATAACCAACACAATACCAGTGGCAGAGAAGAACTACTTCCCTCAACTTACAGTCCTGTCAGTAGCAAATCTCCTGGGCGAGACTATATGGCGCGTTCATGATGACTGCTCTGTGAGTAGCATCTTTCTGTAGAACTAAGTAATATGATAGTCAATTATTGAGTCAAACCATTACCTAAATTAGAATAATGAGATTCATTTATTTGTTGTGCATACAAGTGTGTTGATTTGTTGAGTTTTGTTTTTTATTTATTTGTTCATTGTCTCTGATACACTGACCTGGGCATTGAGATCATACAAGCATATTTTGCCTTAAATCACACTCGAGCATATTTTAATTATAGACAAAAGAGTGAATAATAAGAATGTATCATATTTGATGCATTTTTCCACCATAGGGACAACTGTTCTTGTTCTAATTCTTTCATTAGGACAATCTAAATTCTAAAGTAAGCTACTCCTTGGGATTTCAAAATTTTACAAAGATTTTATCTTGGATTTTTTTTTTTTTTTTTTTTTTTAATTTTAAAACTTTGACAGGAATAGAATAGATTCATTCTGCATTTTTGTTGTTTTTTTTCTTTTTCAATGCCAGGGTGTTCTTGAACCCTATTCCAGCTTGGGCATTGACTGATCAATTCATAACCAGTGGTTTGTCTCCTGGCTCGTGCTGATGCCTCTTTATCTGCATTTGAAAAGTGTTATCAAATTACAGCAAAATCAAAAGGTTATGTTTAGAAGACATAGTCCTTATCCTTAATAGTTTTGTACTTAGATAGCTTGATATACAACATGGATATATGAGACTTCTTTTCCACGGCGCCTTCGAAGCTTTTAGTCCTTTGAATTTCTTTGCAAGGAAATTTTCAATGTATTTCACTGCTAAATTTGATTCTTCACTCACTTGTTTGACCAATTGTCTTTGGCAAAGAGGAAGTCATACTTAATTTGTAGGCCATTCTTTCAATATTATGTTAAATATATGATTGACTGGTTATAATGTTTGAGAATTAGAAAATTATTTTGCAGCTCAAATGGTCGTTTAGATTTGTGGAATCTGAAATTGATGGGTTTTGTAAATTGAAATCTATTGATTATCATATGCATGGATTATGAATTACATGCAGGTTTAGAGTATATTGTCGCATTAGAAAAAGAAAATAATGAATTTATTTTCAATTAAAATTAAATAATTATAGACTTTATGAAATCTCACTTGCTATATGGGTTTTGGTTTGGAAAATTATATCATTTAGCATATTTTAGAACTTTCAATTTGAAAAATGGCACATTAACTTTCGTATTTAGCAAAATAAAATGCAACTAGTTGCAGTATGCAACTTTTGAGGAAATAGGAAGGAATGCATATTCTCCAAACTTTAAATTTTGATCTATAACAAAATTGTCAATAACAGAATTCTTCAGTCACCACCTAAGGCCACGGTCGACTGACACCATATTTCTAACTCAAATGGCGGTAGAAAGTTAAGTTTTAATCGGATAATGGCGGTAGAAAGTTAAGTTTTAATCGGATAAAAATGGATTTTGTAGATTTAAAATTTTAAATCATTGATTTCTTGTGATTCCGGCAACGGATATTCAATTTGAGACCATCGGACAAAAGATCAAGCGACAAAAAACATTTTGGTGCTCATATTGTCATCGTTCTTTGACCGGAAAAAAGTCACATTTCATTGCTAATGGACTGTTTTTTGTATTTTCATACGGTGGAGTCATGAGAAAATAAGGTCGTCATGAGTAAATAAGGTCATATTTAGAATCTATGAGTTAATAGCTTTTTGACGACATATCATTTGTCAAATTTCAAATTTCACTGCCGTTACAATTTTTCGATGACCCGCAGCCGGATATAGTTTAAAAGAAAAGTAAGAATACTTTTTATACGCCCACAAGAAGAAAATGATTTACTCGGAAATAAGTAAAATATAAATACATTTTTCTAAAAAAATATATATAAATACATATTTTGCATATTATCAATTAAAAATATATAAAAATAAATAAAAACAAAATGAAAAGGAAAAGAGGAACAGTATCTGAACAAAATTGGCGCGAGAGGTAGTTGGCAATATTGTGATCAAGGGTGTAACTAACTACACAAACGAGAGCTGCGAAACTTTAAAATGCAGTCCCGTCTAATTCCAAACCCACCAATTCTAAATCAACTTACGTTGACAATCCTTTCAAAATGCAGCAATCTCAATCATCTCAAGCAACTCCAATCTTTTCTCATAGCTCTCGGTCACTCCCAAACCCAATTTTACGCCTTCAAATTAGTCCGTTTTTGCATTCTTAAGCTCTGCAATCTCAACTACGCTCGGTATATGTTCGATCACCTGTTACGTCCCAATATCTATCTCTGCACTGCTATGGTCACTGCTTATGCCTCCAATCATGATCATTTTTCCGCATTTGAATTGTACCGTAACATGGTTCGCCAAGGAAACCCTAAACCCAATCATTTTATCTTTCCCCAGGTGTTGAAATCTTGTCAAACAACTAAATTGGTGCATACCCAGATTGCTAAATGGGGTTTTGGCCAGTACCCAGTTGTGCAAACAGCTCTTGTTCACTCTTATATTCAGTCTCCACCTGACATTGGATTTGCGCGGCAACTGTTCGAGGAAATGTCTGAAAGAAATGTTGTTTCTTGGACTGCTATGATTTCTGGGTATGCTAGGCTTGGTGAGGTGGGAAATGCTATTTCTCTTTTTCAACAAATGCCCGAAAGAGATGTTCCTTCTTGGAATGCTGTTATTGCTGGATGTACACAAAATGGGTTGTTTCCGGACGCAATTTCTCTCTTCAAAAAGATGGTACTTTCTTCTCAAAAGGCAGAACATCAAAACAACAAGCCTAATCAGGTGACAGTTGTGTGTGCTCTGTCTGCTTGTAGTCACACCGGCATGCTTCATCTTGGGAGATGGATCCATGGTTATGTTTATAGAAATAGCCTTAGTTGCACAACTTTTGTGTCAAATGCGCTGGTCGATATGTATGGCAAATGTGGAAATTTAAAAGAGGCTAGGAGGGTGTTTCATATGACTTTGGAAAAAAATTTGACATCATGGAATTCCATTATAAATTGTTTTGCTCTCCACGGACGAAGTGATAGAGCCATACACATATTTGAGGAGATGATGCAACACGCAGATAGCATAACACCCGATGAAGTTACCTTTGTTGGTTTATTGAATGCTTGCATCCATGGAGGACTAGTTGAAAAAGGACGTTTCTATTTCCAAATGATGACTCAGAATTATGGGATTGAGCCTCAGATTGAGCATTATGGATGCTTGATAGATATTCTCAGTCGCGCTGGAAGGTTTGCAGAAGCCTTTGAAGTTATCAGGGGAATGAAGATTGAACCTGATGAAGTGGTTTGGGGCTCTTTGCTTAACGCATGTAAAATACATGGTCATACAGATTTGGCAGAATTTGCAGTTAACAAACTTTTAGAGATTGACCCAAAAAATGGAGGCTACGGTATAATGCTAGCAAATTTATACGGTGAGTTAGGGAAATGGGATGAAGTTAAGAACGTAAGAAAGAAGTTAAACCAGAAGAATGCTTATAAGACTCCAGGTTGCAGTTGGATTGAGGTTGATAATGAAGTTTACCAGTTCTACTCCGTCGACAAAGCAAATCCAAGATCAGAGGAAGTGTACAGTTTATTGGAAACACTTAGGCTTAAGCAGGTTGAGGTTCATGCATTCTCCTGATATTGACTATAAATATAAAGACGAATTCTACGATCTCGGTGTTCTAAATCAAAAGATGAACTTGCATTGAATGCGAAATTGCTACATTGTGATTGTGAAGTACATCAATTTGTTGCAGCAACTTTGATATTGATTATGGATGCAGAGGGTCTCAAATGCCACAAACAACTTGAACATATTATTACAAAAACAGCACAAAGACAGAAACAAAAAGATAATAGAAAAAAAAGGTACAACTCTTTATTATTTTTAACTTAAACAGGTGATTTGCTCATGGTTACATTAGAAAATCGATCTACAGCTCTTGCTTGGCCTGATCAGTATTTCCAAGCTTAGCCTGTTCTTCTGCTGCAATACTTACAACTCTTGGACCTTTAATCTTATCAGGAGACAACTTTTTGAAAGATAAAGTAAGAACACCATCTTCTAGCTTACCCTTAACACTATCCAAATCCACATTATCTGGCAACTTAAACTGTCTCCAAAACTTCCCATATGATCTTTCAATTCTATGCCAATGTTCATCTTTTTTCTCCTCTTCTCTTTTCCTTTCTCCACTAACTCTCAATACCCTATTCTCCTCCACTTCTATCTTCAGCTCTTCCTTCTTCAACCCCGGTACATCTAACATGATCATATGACCTTCCGGTGTTTCTTTCCAGTCTACTCTGGCCGGAGACAAAGCCACACTCTCATCCCTGTCAATCCCAAATGGTATTTGCTCCAAAACTCTAAACGGGTCCGGAAAACGGTCTTCCCAGATATCACTCAACAGAACTCCAGGAAGATCAGGAAAGCGAAGAAGTGAAGCATTAGATGACACAGAAAAGCAAAGCAAAAGAAAGGGGATGATCAAACTGAAGGGTACTGACACACTTCTCATTTTTCTAATGTTGTGAAGTAGAAGTGTTTGATGTTTAGGTTCTTATGGTTATGTCTGAAGTAAGACAGAAACGAGGGAACCATATATGTAGTGCTGTTGTATGGAGGAATATGATTATCAGAGAAATGTAGAATTTTCCAGCTGCTTTTCGACTCTGCAGACTCCATATTCTTCCAGAGCCTTTACGTTTCTAGAAAATCATACCAACCAACCAGCTGGTCCAACCAGTTAATCTTGAAACCAAACCAACTGAGTCGAGTCATATTTATTTATTTTTGAACATATAATAAATCTATAACATATATTAAGTTTACAGTAATTGTTCTTATGAATCAGTCTGAAATCTAATGTGCTCTAATAATTAATTTCTGGAAATATAAGAGTAGGTAAGCAATTTTACAAAAATATAAGGATTAAATTGTAATAAATTGGTAAATTAATTTAACAATTTTTTATGGGTAAAAAAATCCTTAAAAATAGGCGGAGAAGTGACTTAGAATTAACCTGTCATGGTCAAACAGTTAATGGACAGTAAAAAAAGAAAGAAGGGTGAGTTCACAGCCGCAGTTAATAATAAAAAAATCCCAGCAAAGCAACATAATCTAAAACCAGACCAGACTCTCTGTAATGGTTTTCAGTTTCTCTCCTCCATGTTTCTTCCTACAATCTCTCCTTCTTCCCTAATTTCAACTGCCATAACCGCAATTCACCTTCTTCTATAACTGTCTTCAGATCCCATTTTTCTGAATTACGCCATGCTAATTATGTCTGGATTGAGAAAATGGAGCAAGTTTAAGCATTTCCCTCTCATAATTTCCCCTCCAGATCGTCTCATATGTCGTACCCAGCTCTCCACAATCTCCACTCATTTCAATCATCTCAATATTGGATGCAACCGCCGGAAAGAATCGCTCATTGGGCTTCAAGAGAGGTACAAATGGGACCAGGGATTTGTTGGCAGCGGTGGAGGTGGGGATGGTGGTGGTGATTCCACTGATATTAGGAAAATTAGGGCGGAGACTAATTGCCCTCGTTGTTCCAAGCATATGGATCTCTTTTTCTCCAATCGTCACTTCCCTTTTTCTAAAAACCCTAATCTAGATTTGAATCGCAGTAATAATAATGATACCACAGCTGATAATAATGGCTATCAGGCCGTTAATTTTTGCCCTAGTTGTAAAACAGCTTACTACTTCCGCCCGTACAAGCTTGCTCCTTTACAGGGTAGCTTTGTTGAGATTGGAAGAGTGAGTAATAACAATAATTATAAACATAATAATAGAAAGTCATCATCTTCAAAAGATCCCAGTAATGGAAGTGAGAATTCCTTGGAGGATTACCATAACAATGGTATTAGTAACAGACTCAGGGTCTCTTTCTGGAATACTCTCAGGTCTTATGCAGGAGACCCACCTGAGAATTGGCCTCCTCCTTCCCCTGGTGGTAATGTTCTAGCAGTTCATACTCCTCCTGGGCCACCATTTGCTCCAGGCGTTAATGTTATTAGGACGGCAGGGCCCGTTGGAGGAGGTGGTGGGGCGAATGGTGGTGGTGGTGGAGCTGAAGGAGGTGCTGGTGGAGGAGAAAGGAGTAATGGATGGGGCGGGTCTAATTTGGGAAAGGATTTGCCTACGCCAAAGGAGATTTGCAAAGGTCTTGATAAATTTGTCATTGGTCAAGACCAAGCCAAAAAGGTTAGCCTTTTTATCTGTACTTCTTTGATCAATTGCTATATTTAGTATTTCATTTCATGAATTGACATTATGCTGGATTGGGCAATTCGATCAAATGCTAAAGTTTATATTTGAGTGTCCTTAATTGACATTATGTTGGATTGGGTTGTTCAGTCAATGGCTAATTCTGTACTTCTGTGTCATTATTAATTGATGTTATTAATTGCTATCATGCTGGATTGGGTTGATGGGTGGCTTAAATGGGTCCCTGATATTTGCAAATTGTAATTGAAGGCATTCAAATGTCCAGGATATATCTCTCTTTTTCTTTACGTTGATTTCCCTGAATGCTACAAATTTATAAATTATATATTTCAATGTAGTGGATCATTGATATTCTGGCATCATGTGTTTCATTGTATTTACATGTCTGAATTGTAGTTGTAACTTCCTCTTGATTCTATTTACTTTCATTTATCATTTTTCTATGGATTTTTTGTTAACCAGTTCAGTTAGCTTGTACTATGAAGTTTCACTAGGCTTTCCTAATTAGCGAACATGTGATTAACAATTGTATTTCAGGTGCTTTCTGTGGCTGTCTACAACCACTATAAGAGGATTTACCATGCCTCTTCGCCAAAAGGGTGAGTTCATGTCTGCTTCTTATGTTATCAGGTTGCATCCTCTACCGTTGAAATGTAACTAATTTGGTTTATGAAATCAGCTAGCATGAAATTTGACACCCCGTCCTTTATGCTTTGACACTAGGTCAGCAGCAGAATCAGGAAGTTCAGATTCAATAGATGACGATGATAATGTCGAGCTAGAAAAGAGTAATGTGCTTTTGATGGGCCCAACTGGCTCGGGTAAGATCTTCGTCTTTTTACTTTTGGTTTACATGTTTTTATCATCAGAAAGCAAAGCAATCAAACCCAGCACTTCCTATATTGTTATCTTATTCCTTAGAAAGCCTCAGAATTTAGAATATCAATCTTTCTGACTTTCTCTCCTTACTTGAGTCTTAAACAGGCAAAACGTTGCTTGCAAAAACACTTGCACGATTTGTCAATGTACCATTTGTCATTGCTGATGCAACAGCCTTAACTCAGGCAAGTGAATTTTATATCATTTTCATGTTAAGAATCAGTGTGGGTTTCATTTTGTTTCTTTATTGATTAGCACTGGAAACCCATGTTGAACCTTTAACATTGTGGTCCAACCTTTGGCCTTATTCTTTTATTTCCTTAGGTTTTTGGTGTTTCTGCCTGCTCTTTGTACTTTTGTCAAGTTTTATTGGGAAGGGAAACATTCACCTTACTGGTTGGAAGTTCAATTGTCTCTAATTTCTATAGCTGTGTTTCTCAGACTTGCCTAGTTTTTATCCCATACGTGTATCTACAGAATACAACATTGACATAGGGGAAGGATTTAGGGTTAAGGAAATCTCAACAAATAGGCTAGAATAGAAAGATTGAGAGGAACAAATAGAGTTATATCACAATAACAACGAAAATTCAGAACTTGTGAATTATTCCTATAAAAATAACGATATAAAATAACTGATTACATAACCTCCTGCTGCCCCTATTTATACTATATAACTCTATTTCTAAAGTCCTAACATTCTAGATAGTAATCCTAAATAACTAAGGAAACTAATAACTAGTCCTAATTAAAGAAGAAAACATAAAATAGAGGGAAACTTCCTAAACAATTAAAGGAATCCTAAAACAATATGGAAAACTCTAAGACTTCTAGAACAGCCGATATGCTCCTGCATCAAACATAAAATATGTCTGACACACATCTCTGAAGTTGAAGTTTGCAATAGCTAGTGGGAGAGACAGTATTGTCTGTCTAGCATATCAGATAACATAGAAATTATAGTATTGCACCCTATAAAGTTAAATTGTAAAGAAAGAACAGTTTTTTTGTATTTAATTTTAATGCTTCCCCATTTGTGCGTCCGATATTTTCTCCATTTTTGTCCTACTGAAGAGGCAAATACTATTGCTATTTTTCGCAGGCAGGTTATGTTGGTGAAGATGTTGAATCAATATTATACAAACTACTCACGGTATGACATTTAGCTGCTTTCTGCTGTTACTATGTTTGCAGTAACATTACTCTGCATTCTTATCCTGTAGTTCAGCACATAGTTGTATTTCTCCTATATTATTGAAAGCCCTGTTCATTCAATTTTTTCCCTTCTGTTAACTAAATTACTTCTACTAAATAAAACCTTTGTTGTTTTTAGTGGGATTACTGTTACTGTACCTTATAAGTCAACTACGTGTATTGTGTTTCTCATGAATTGGATGCCTTCAGGCTGTAAAGGTGATGTTAACTTTATAAAAGGTTGAGGTGAAGAATAAAGTAAACTCATCAACTTATGGATTAGGAGTTGGAATATTTCCACAGCTATATCTAAGCTTTTCCCATAGACATAGATATGAACAATGCACTTCACTTTGTACATTCCACTCTTTTAATTTTCTTCACATATTCTACACATCAATTATGATATTTTCAATGTTTTTCTAGGAACATTTGTTGTGCGAAAATTTGTTCCTAGTGGTTGATTTTGAGCGAACTTGCATGAAATCAATCATTTGCATGTGCTGTCTCCATCTTTGTTTCCTATTACGAACTGTTGCTGGGTAGTTAGCATCCATTAGGATTGGTCTAGCATCAGTTACATGCTATAAAATTATGTTTGCAACTTCACTTTACCTCATTCTAGCTTGACTTGCGTACAATCTTAGCATTAAAGTTTTAACTTTTGCTTTATGATCACTCCTGAAATTAATTGGGAACCTTTAATGCGGAGTTTTAAAATAATAATAAGTCAAAGTTGTTCTTGAGGTTGAGGGTACATTTGTGCTATGTTACTATAAGTTGCCAATTTGTCATGGCATGCATGTGCCAACAGAACAGGGAATAGGATGTGAATTGGAATACATATCTGACTCAAATCCATGAAGTTGAGCATGCCTTTTGAGAGAGGCAAGATAAAGAAATTGCTTATCCAACATAATTGTCATTGAAATCAACATAATTATCGGACATTTGATAATCATCTTTTAGAGATGACCCTAAACTATACATATGATAAATCAGATTATCTTTGATGAAGAACACAACAGAGCACCTGTATGTTAAATTTGGATCTGCATCTGTTTATTTTCTATTTAAGAAGTTGACTTGTTTTACACCTGGATGTGTATCCATTTCCGACACAAGTACTCAAGTTCAACTGGCGTACTATTTATGTGAAATAGATTCTGGTACTATAATCTGTTCGCTCATGTGCATATGCATCGCATGCTTATTCATGAAACAACAAATGATATTTTTACTTAAAAATAATTCATCTTCAATCACTTTGAGAGAATATGTTACAATTTATTAAATTCTTATGACCATCATAGATAATCAAGATCAGCAAGCCAACTATCCTCATCTTGTTAATGTAAGAAACTACTCTGTTAATTTATCCTATTTTTAAATTTGTTTTGTCCCTTTCACATTTGTGGGGCGATGTTCTACATTTATTCTATGTTCGGATTGAGGGTAAGGAGGGATAAGTTATCTTGTACCCCAGAGTACATAATGAAAAGGAGGGGTAAGTCTTACCCTCCCTTATCCCTTTTTAGTCTGTTTTTCTTACACCTCAACTTCGCATGTAAGTAAGGGTATGCAAGGGTAAGCTCTATTTTAAAACTAATGTCTCCTTGCTTACCCCTCTTTCCACACACAAATAACACAACTTACATTTCCTTTAATTAACCTCTTCCCAAACATCACCAATTTTCTAACATATCTCTCCTTACCTGTCTCCCTCCTTACCCTCTCTTACCATTCCATTAATTAGCCCTCCCTCATCCCTTCCAAACATAATGGATGTCTAATAAGTCACTTGTCAAATTTGTCAAGTCTTTGGAGATTGTGCTGTGCCATTTTTTATGGATTCATTTTCAAGCAGCTTGGTTGGAAACTTTCTTGGAGTTATGCTTAAACATGTCTGACAATGCACTAATCTATGCAATATTGTGTTTGTTTGTAATAATCTGTTTGTTGATATTTGTTTTCACATTTATTTCTTTTTATACAAATTGTTATTCAATTATGCGTTGGGTCTTTCCTCTGCTGGCTTTAGGTGGCTGAGTTCAATGTGCAAGCAGCCCAACAAGGGATGGTCTACATTGATGAAGTTGATAAGATAACTAAGAAGGTCATCTGAATTTTTTGTAATGTCATTTGATTAATTTAACATTTTGGTGGTGTTTCTATACACAATTTTCTTAGTTTTTTTTAGTTATTTTTCAGGCTGAGAGCTTAAACATCAGCAGAGATGTTTCAGGAGAAGGTGTGCAACAAGCGTTATTGAAAATGCTGGAGGGGACAGTGAGTAACTCATCTATACACCAATGAATGATTATTTGTGTTTGTTTGCCATTTAGTTTCTTGTCCTGATTCGCAGTGTTTGTAGTCGAAATTGTAGGAATTATCTGTCTTATTTTTAAAAATACTTTTGTTTTTCATTTCCTATTAAGGGAATGCTCCAAATGAGCAGTTAGCAGTCCCAAGTGCCAACCAAACCAACTCCAATCACCCTCCCAAAAATGTATACTTTGAGGCACCATGAGAGAAAAAAAGATACTTGAAGTATGCTCTAATAACAAAATATCAATATGAAAATTTTGGAATTGGCATCTGTTTTCAAATAACCGTTTCAATGCTTAACTGCATTTTGGTATCATGTTCATTTGTTGGTCCATTTATAGAATTGGCAACCATATTTTTCCAGTGTCTTTGTCTTTCAGTAACAAGACTTTGTTTAATACAACAATTTACTGCTGCAGTCAATCAACTTGTTCAAATACTATACTTATTTATTTGTTTACGAACTTTTTGATTGCCTTTCTCCATGTAAAATTCTACCTGCTACTTCTGTTACTTCTCCCTGCTTAAATTCCTTGTGGATAGTTTGAGTTCATGGATGAACTATGCAATTTCAACGATGAGGAACAAATTGCGTGCGACATGTGTGCTTTAGCAGTGTTATTGTTTTAATAATGATTTTTAAAAAAAAATTAAATAAATCATTTGGTGTCTACCATTTCCAAAAAAAAAAAAATTTGGAAGTGTTGGTGTTATCTTTTCTTGCGGCATGAACTATAATTTTGACTTCTGATGCAGATAGTGAATGTTCCTGAGAAGGGAGCAAGGAAACATCCTCGGGGTGATAACATCCAGGTAATAGCATGCTTCTTTCCTGGAAGTCATTGTCAATTGTTGATTGTGATTTGCGTTCCATATATGTTTCTCTGTTAGTTGTATATTCTATTCGTCCTTTCTTTTCCTTCTCCTTATGTTATTAAATTTTTTTAGTCGGAAATTTCATTTTTCAGAGTCATATGGGTTCTTCCGATTTTTTTATTATTGATGTGATTTGTGATATTCAGTTTATTGGCTTTTATCACAGAGGTCCAGTCAAAAAACCCTTTCATGCGTCTTTTCTGGATTCTAGCTTGACTTGCATCAAAGATCATCTCCTTTATATTTCAAATGTCTTTCAATGCTAGTTATACTATGTTGTGATATATTATGTGATTCCCCTGTCTAAATGCATTAATCAAGGGATGGAAAGAAATTTTTTTTTCCAAATTAATATTTTGACACCTGCAATAAACATGTTTTGATGTGGGGTTTCTGAATTGTCTGATATGTAAGTTATGGAAATATAGGCGCATAGCTGCAGAAGGCATGTTGTTTCTATTTATAGATAATTGTTGACATGGATTAAGTGGTAGAAGGTATTTAGGATTAGCTGCTTTTCAAAATTGTGTTACCATTGTACTCTTGGTATTTTCGAACACTTTTTGACTGCCTGGGAAACCATAGGTTTTGCAGAGCTGAAAAACAATGCCTTTCAAACTATCATTTATTAACTTCAAATAAAAAGGGATTTTGACCAATGGAGGTTAAAGGAAAATCCCAGTGCAGTTAGTAGGACCTCAAATGTATGGGCTCAATGTTAAGCAGGATCTGTTTAAACATCAGACTAATCTTTATGAGAAGTTTGGGGCAAGGTGAAGGAAGTGGAACTCTTCCATGCAATACTGATTTAGTATAATGGTTCATTGGAGAAGTGGTGTCCCTCTTAGGGATTGGAACAACTTTGGATTCCTTGTCATTATTGCTAAATGCAAGTACTACATTTGAAAACCCATCACCTTAAGTTGCCAGTTCATATTATGTTGAATGTTTAATTTGTTCTCATGTGCTTTGGCTCTTTTTCTATGAAAATTTACGTTTCTCCTGGAATTTTTTCATTATCATCATTCTAATATAGATTATCATTATTCTGAATTAGCTCTCATTTTAATCTGACTTGATATTTCTCAATGATTTTATATTTTGTGCAGATAGATACCAAGGACATCCTCTTTATTTGTGGTGGAGCATTCGTGGATCTTGAGAAGACCATTTCAGAGAGGTAATCTCTTTGAAACTAATTATAATTTTTCCTGCATGTTTATTTTTTTTGTCATGTTTGAGGGCATTTTAAACTTGGGAAACAACTTGATATTTTTTCAGACGGCAAGATTCGTCAATTGGATTTGGAGCACCTGTTCGCGCTAACATGAGAGCAGGTGGAGTAACCAATGCTGTGGTCACATCTTCTTTGCTTGAATCAGTAAGGATAAAGATATTCTTAGTCAATTAAATGGGAGCTTAAATTTTGTAATTCCTTTTATCCTCTTTTAGTTGTTGATAACATGGTTCAAAATAGTGGTTATGTAGCAGGAAAAAAGGTTATGACTGAAATTTCTGCCTTACGTAAATTTGCATTGTAGGTTGAGAGTGCTGATCTTACAGCATATGGCCTTATACCTGAGTTTGTAGGACGTTTTCCCATATTAGTTAGTTTATCAGCTCTTACAGAAGACCAACTTGTGAAGGTAATAGCACTACAGTCTACACTGGAACAATTGTCGATTTTCTCCCTAATGCTTCTTTTCTGGTTGCATATTAATTTGTATTGTATATTTTCAAATGCTTGGAACTTTGTTTCATTTTAAAATAAGTAAGAACCAATCTTCAACTTGGAACTTTGAAATTGATTGTGGAAATTGATATGTATGGTTTTTGTTGACAGGTTCTCACAGAACCAAAAAATGCTCTCGGCAAGCAGTACAAGAAATTATTTAGCATGAATAATGTATGATGCTGCCTTCCTCTGCACTTGTTTCTCTCTCCATCTCTCTTTGTATCTCACTCTTTCTAACAATTAGAAATTAAATTTCAGGTGAAGCTTCATTTTACAGAAAAAGCACTAAGATTAATTGCAAAAAAGGCAATGGCTAAGAACACCGGTGCCCGGGGTTTAAGAGCCATACTCGAAAATATCCTAACCGAGGCCATGTATGAGGTAGGTTTCATCAGAATTCAAATGTAATAATACCAATCACACATACTGATCACATTTCCTCCATGTTTCCAGATTCCTGATGTAAGAACAGGCAGCGATAGAATAGATGCAGTTGTAATCGACGAGGAGTCTGTAGGTTCAGTAAACTCTCCCGGATGTGGTGGGAAAATTCTTCGTGGAGATGGTGCACTGGAGCATTTCCTTGCACAATACAAGATAAAGGAAGCAACGGTACATACGTTTCTTCTATATAATGAAATCCTATGAAATTCATTTGAGAAAGGCAGTATGATGCACATCATGACAATGGCTAATTTCTCGAAATTTGAAACATGATATCAAATTTTCATTTTGGTTATGTTATGGGTTGTAGGAAAATGGTGAGGGTGCAGACACAGAGTTGCAAGACGGGGAAACAGAAGTATCGACCAGAGCCATGAGCATGTAACAGTTTACATATACAGTAGTTAGCAGAGCAGCCAAGCAATTGTTTCAGTATTTGTAAAATTGCCCTTTTATTTGTAAAACTCACATTCCATAATTGATGTAATTATCACCACCTTTGTAAAAACAGCATATAGCTTCTGGTGATGATGAGGAAGAAAGGGAAATGTACATTTGCTAGATTGAGCAGCACATTGTACAGAATTTCAGTTCATTTTCATTAAATGATACTAATAATAGTTTTAATTGACAAACCCATAATATTATTATAGTGCTTTTCAGCTTTTAGCTTATAGAAAAGCATTTTTACAAAGCAGATTTTATTAAAATAAATGAATGACTTATAATAACTAACTTTTAAGCAAGGTTTGTACTTCTAAAATGATTTCTAAACTACTATTTTACAACTGTTATACTTCTTAATCCGTGATTTACTCTTAATAATTTGGTTTTATTTGATATATCAATCAACTTATTGATTTTGTTTCTCCGTTTATTTATCCTATTTTTAAGAACAAAAGATAATTTGGTTTTAGATAATACTAGCATTTAATTAATTTATATTGCCTTTCAAAAAAATTAATTTATATTTATTAAATTAAATATATTTTATAAAGTCTAAAATAACGAGGTTGATATACCTAACTACAAGTATATATAATGCATGATACTCATTTAATGCATGAATTGATAGTTATATATTCACATTTTTTTTAACAAAATATTCACATTTATTTTTAGTTAGATGTTTTTAAGATAGTGGAGTAAATTAAACTAATATTTTATATAAAAAAATAGCACTTTTTAAAAATAAAATCATTCTATGTTTTGAAAAATTAATAAAATATATTTTATTAAGGGACTAAAATCAAACCATAATATGAAAGGCATGTTTGTTATAGTGATTTTTCAGCTTTTAGCTTATAGCATTTTTAAAAGCCTTAAATGCTAATGTTATTAAATCAAATAAATGAATGACTTATAAGTTAATTTTTTTTAAACCAAAGTTAAAAAGTATTTAAACTAAGGTTTTCACTTCTTCACAACTTCTAAAACGATTTTTAAAAGAGTATTTTACAACTGCCAAACTTCTTAATCCGTGATTTAATCTTAATTATGGATATGGATATCATATCAGATTTTATTTTATTTTATTTTATTCTTTTAGGATAAGTAACAGATAATATCTCTTCCTCCCTATAAATATCACTTTATTCTCTAATTGTTCATATTAAGCTTCTTTATAAAATCTTTTATTAAAGATGACTAACTCTAGCCCAATGATCGTTTGTTTTGGTGAAATGTTGATTGATTTCGTGCCAGATGTAGCTGGTCTTTCCTTGGCAGAATCCGGTGGCTTCATCAAAGCACCTGGCGGCGCTCCTGCCAACGTTGCATGTGCCATAACCAAGCTTGGTGGCAGCTCAGCTTTCATCGGCAAGTTTGGTGACGATGAGTTCGGACACATGCTGGTAAATATACTGAAAAAGAATGGAGTGGACAGCTCAGGAGTGCGTTTTGATGAGAAAGCAAGAACAGCTTTAGCTTTCGTGACGTTGAAGACTAATGGTGAAAGAGAGTTCATGTTTTACAGAAACCCTAGTGCTGATATGCTTTTGAAAGAATCTGAATTGAATATGGATATGATTAAGCAAGCTAAGATTTTCCATTATGGATCTATTAGTTTGATTACTGAGCCATGCAGGTCAGCTCATATTGCAGCCATGAAAGCCGCTAAATCCGCTGGAGTTTTGCTTTCTTATGATCCTAATTTAAGGCTCCCTCTTTGGCCTTCTGCTGAAGCTGCCAGAGAAGGCATCAATAGCATTTGGAAAGAAGCTGACTTTATCAAGGTAAATTAACAATTAATTACCCAAAATTTTCCAATTAAATACTAATAATTTGGCTTTCATTGTTTCTTGAAGGTGAGTGATGAAGAGGTGGCATTTTTGACACAAGGGGATCCAAGCAAAGAAGAAGTGGCACAATCATTATGGCATGATGGGCTGAAGCTTCTTGTTGTGACAGATGGAGAAAAGGGTTGCAGATATTTCAGCAAGAGTTTCAAAGGAAAAGTGGAGGGTTTTTCAGTTAAAACGGTTGATACAACAGGAGCAGGAGATTCATTTGTTGGATCATTCCTGGTTTCCATTGCAAAAGATCCATCCATTCTTCAGAATGAAGGGAAATTGAAAGAGGCATTGACATTTGCTAATGCATGTGGAGCTCTCTGTACTACCCAGAAAGGAGCAATCCCAGCCCTTCCTTCTGCTGATGATGCTCAAGCACTCATCACCCGCAAACCTGTTTGCAATTGATTTTTTTTATTTTTTTTTATTTTCAGCTGCAGATAATTTAATAAATTTAATTTTTTTTTTTTTGTAGTTTTATTTGATCTTTCAGAATAATTGAGGATTTAACATTTGCTATAAATTATCCATTTAATTTTATACTTTTTATTATCTAAATTTGATTTACATGTATAATTATCAAACTATAATTGTGATTTGTTTTAGTTTTACTGTTATTTTTTTAATAATTTCTACCACATTTATTTATATTAATCTAAATAATAGTATAAATTTTAACTAACCTAAATTAAATAATCAAACTTATTGATTTTGTTTCTCCGATAATTTCTCCTGTTTTTAAGAACAAAAGATAATTTTGTTAGCATTTATTTTAATTTATATTTTATTAAATTAAATATATTTTATAAAGTCTAAAATGACCGAGGTTGATATACTTAATTAATGCATGAATAGAAAGTATATATACTCAATTAATGCATGAATAGATAATTATATATTCACATTTTTTAGTTAGATGTAAAATATTTTAAATTAAACTAATATTTTATAGAAAAGTAGCAGTTCCAAATGGCTTTAAGCTTATACAGAAAATGAAACTACATAGTGAAAATCATTCTTTTAGATAAATATTAACAAAATTAAAATGGACAATTTTGTTCATTCTTCCATCAAATAACTAAATACACAATTTCAAGTATGTGACTGTGATCAGAGTCAGATTCCTACTTGGTGTAAGTACCTAACCTTTTATTTCTTAACCTCAGTACCTAACCCATCCTTTGCAAAATGTTCCAATTTGTTGCTCTGCCTGCAACTCAGCTTGAGCTTGGCATGGAAGATGCCAAACTACATGGAGATATCCTGTTTGGTAAAGGCCTTGCAATTAGTCCATCTGCAACCCAACCCACTGAAACGCTGTCCTTTCTGACATGCCCGAATTCTCGTTGCGTATATTCTAAAGATATTTGTAGCCTCCCGCCCTCTCCGCAATCAGTACAGGTATGTCTTGCTTCAATTCCAGCATTTCTTTCTAACCAGTACAAGTAATTCACTTGAAACAGTGCCTTGAGCATGTCTTGTCCTGAACAACTTTCTTTAAGCACTACCTGCTCATCCCACCCAATGATTCAACATACAAAAACTTTAGTAAGTTCAACTGATCTTAACATTAACTCGCCGTTCAAACAAGGAAAATAAAGAGTCCCCCTCCTAGAAAACAAGTAAAAATGTACGCATATGCAATACAGCAGAAAAAATCCAGGGCGTTCAACTGTTCATAGCCACAATGAATGGGTTCCAGTTGAAAGGAAGGATACTAGAAGCATGAAAAATCTGAAGCAAGATTGTTAATGCAAGGGTTCCAGACAACTGACCCTTCTGATGTTGCAAACAACAAAGAAGCCAGGAAAAGGAAAAAAAAAGATCAGAGCAAGCAGCAAAATGATGATTAAAACTAACGGTACGGCTGAAGCACGCAAAACTATGCAAAAAGGTGATGAAAGAAACTGATGATAACCCTTACTTAGTTCTTACAGTTGAGGCAGTACATGGGAGCAAACAATGAATATCTAAAATAGAGAAGGTAAAAGCTTACACAGAATCTGCCTTTGTGCTCGGCCAAAATGTAGCCTTCATCTCTATACAGATTAAACAGTGCAAGCACTTCATCCTTGTTTGTCACAATATTACTGAGCTTTGACCCCAGCTGCAACCGCTTCTCAATTTCAGCAGCTGCAACCCTTGCTTCTGAAGATAATGCAAGTAAGTGCGGCTGAAACACAGAAATGCAAAAATAAAATATATAACTACAGAAATATAAAAAAATCATTTCTCAGGACAGAAGTATACATCAACTATCTGAGAAGAGCTACAGATTTCTACTATTAGAAAGCAACTCACTTTGTTCTTAGAATTAACATTGAGCAAAGGTATGGCTGGAAAAAGTGGTTCCTCATCATTAACCTCTTTAATAGGAGGAGCTTGGCCACTCAGAAGATATTCGCTAAAAACTAAACCTGCAAAAACAATGGAAGGAAATCTTCTCATGATGCATAATAAACTGATTCAGTATGACGACAATAATGACGGGAACAACAATGTTTGTCAGCCCCGTTAGATGTTCAACTTGGAACCCAGCAGCAGTCTCAGGGACAAACTGGTTTACCTTACATTGTTTGTAAAGGAGAAATAGGGAGGGTTGGAAAATAATGAAGAAATATACAGGGATTCCACCTTTCCACTGTTTAAATATGGAAGGAAAATAAATAGGATCAAAATTTCTCCAAGTAATTGATGTAGTCATATTTCAACATTTGGACATACCATTAAGAAATAGATTTAATTGAAGGAAAAGATAAATGAGAGATAGACATAATTACTTGCACGATAGGGATTCAAGGTCCTCAGTTGAATAGATTGATATGACTTCAGATTGCAGAACATGTGGATCCATGTCACTGCACTGAAAGACGCAAGAGCAAGTGTAGTAGAAGAGCCTGTATAGTTAGCCAGTGCTATCCCCAGCATAATACCAATGAACTTGCTCACCATTCCTTGAGCTTCACCCTTTGCAATGACCTACATTGATAATTGCTCTTAGAAAGAGATATTAGAGATCAAGATAAAAATGTATTGAAGTAATTAAGCACATGCTAGCTATATCTACGGCACGTGGCACATGATTCATGGAAATTAATAGAAGTGAAGCAATGTTGTTTACCTCAGCAAAGTTCCTTTGAGCAGCAAAACCAGCATAGAAACAGCTCCTAGTAGCAGCCTGTAAATAATGTCAATTTTTATTATGCCAATTTTTAAATAACTCTACATCATGACACAGATTATGCTGATAGTTATATAAGGTTGCTTATCAGTATTAGTGAGTAGACATACCTGGATAAGAGCAGCAGCAGAGCGCCCAGCTCCAGCAGCAGCACCAATAAAAACAAAGTGATTAGGAAAACCAGGAGTCAAAATCTCCAATCCAAAGGCAGCATTTTCCAGAAGATCAGCAAACAGCCTCCATCCTTTGGGATTTACATCAAAATGGCGCCCATATTTGGACAATATGATTTTGCTTAGATACCCAAGTCCATCCTTGAGGACCCAATTGATAGCAGCAGCTGTTGGAATTGCTCCTTTCCCCAGCCCAACAGCATAAAGCAATGCCTAATTGTTAGTTAATAAGCATAAAAAAAATTAAGTTTCTCGAGCACTACAAATGAAAGGGAATTAAGAAAAGAAAATGGAAAAAATATATTACAAATAATATCTAAAGAATGGCACTCACCTGTGTGGCAAGTACACTGCTTATTTGGCTGGCAACTCCTTGGACTCCCCGCCAAAGAGAGTAATCCAAATAATCAGATGTAACGCTGTCAGGAAATCCTTCAGGAAGCATAAGGTGAATGAAAAGGCCTTTGCATTGCTGCCATAAGTTCTCTCCAACAACCATCCATGATGGTGACGTATTATCATGTAACCTTGTTGATGATGATGGAACAATGAGGAACTCATCTTTGAAGAAATCAGGAATGAGCCTAATCCACCTGCTTCCTCTAATTTCCCAAACATTGGCATCAGCATCCTCTTTCTCATTATATGAAGAGAGAATTATTTTTGCAAGTGCAGAAGAAGCCAACTGCAAGTGGATGAAGCAGAAAAACACTACAGAGCAGCTTAATAACCAGAAAAAAGGGTTTTGATTCTTTGAAGAATCGCAACCATCGTTCCACCACCATGGATCATTAGGATCATTGTTATTGTTATTGTTGTTATTATTCTGTCCACCATCACCACTACTCTCCAAAGAAAAATTGAAAGGTAAATCAGTTTCATGATTGCAACATTTTGTTCTAGTTTCTGGTGATGCCTTTAGATGAAGTATAGAATCAGTATGGAGGGCTTTTAGTGACGAATGAAGAGGGAAAAAAGACAATGTAACAGAGCTTCTATGATTTTGAATTCTATTTGGAGTTGGTGGTGGCTGTGTAAGAGCGATGGAAGTAGACATCAACTTTCCACAAAGGAATAAGAACTTGCAACTGCAACCCATTTTACCTATTCCTCTTTTCCTGTCTTGTGTTTTCTGCAGAAATGAAAGAGAGAAAGGACAAGAACCAATTGGTTTCAATTAAAATGAAACTCAAACTTGGGAATACACTTTTTTTTTTTTTTTTTGGAATGGCAAAGCAATTTTTATATTATTAATCTTTTGAAGCCAGGAAAAACTTAGGTAGACATGGTTGTGCTAAGAGCCATGAGAGGAAAGTGAAAAAACCTGGAATATGCTTATATTAAGATGAAGTTTCAGAATTATGCAATTAAAAGAAATAAATATTCTTATATTCAACTTTTTCCAATTTTGAACTTCCATCTCATCTTCATTTAGTTTTGTGGAAGAATGACAAGTGCAAGAAAAAACCATTTACACGATTTCTTATGAAAAGGCACCCAATCATACACCAATTTCTAATCCAAATCCCAAAGCAATTAAGAATCACATTCAATTCCTCAAATTTCAACCTAAACTAGTATTAAATTTGAAGTCATGCAGAAAGTAAATTTAACAAAGAACCCTTGGCAGGAAATTTCACTTAAAGCAAGCATAGAACTTGAAGAGGAGGTTTTTTTGCAATTAAGAATGCAACTAAAGCTACTACACTGATGCAAACCAGAATTTCCACTGGCCAATAACAAGAGAAGAATGTTAATGCAGATCAAGAGGCTATCAGAATCTAAAATTTGCTGAAACAACAACCAATAGCCATCATCACAACTAATCCAAACCCACCTAAAATTAGGGGTCATCTTTCAAATTACCGTCAATAGCATTATATACCATTGATCAAAATGCCAAAGTTGACAATAAAACACTCAAATCAACATGCTGAAATCCCAAATGCTTAAACTTGCACAAATTCCTTCCCTAACTTCCCATCCACAATTTATCCAAAACCACAACCGATGCAAGAATAAAGCGAAAAGGGCACTATTTTTTTTTCTTAATTTTGCTTTTAAAAAACATGGGTATTTGAAAATCAATTTAAAGATGACTTATTTTATCTTCCTAAATCATAATTGTAACAGAAGTTATAGCAGTAAGGCATCACCAAAATGACACATTACAAGCCGAAAGTTAAACAGGCATTTTATCGAACACCTTGACGTCAACATAAAGATAACCAAGTATTAAACTAAAAAATTTAAAAATGAACTTACCTTTGGAAAAAGCTGCAAATTGGGCTACTAACAGGTGAAAAATTGCAGCAGAGTAGCTTTTTAAACTCTGAATTCATCAGTTTAACAAATCCTAAGGTGTGAAAGTGAAAAATTTAGTTAATTGAGAAGAGAAGCAGGCTGCTGGAGGCATTTGTTGTATAGGCAAAGAAATCTATATTGCAAGTTGGACAAACATGAAAAATATATAAATAACGTACGAACTTTATTTCAGTGTACATAAAAAGACTATTTTCCGTTTTGTTTGTTACATTACGTCACCAATGTTAGGTGGTGTTTGGACTTTGGATTTGAATAATTCGGAATATTACTATTACATCCCTATTTTCATAAATTAGACAATTTAATACCCATTGTTTGAAAATTAAATTAAATAGTCCTTTTTTTCGTTTTATTATACTGAAAAATCCCTATTTTGTAATATACTAATTAGTCTCCTAATGAAACTAATTGTATACTAATTCATCAAAATCATGAGATCCAGACTTCCGGTGGAGTAATATTCTCTTGATTTACTTGATTTACATTCGTGAATTTCATCACTGTCACTGAGCTTATATATCAATTAGTACGAACTATCGTGTTCAAGTTTAATAAGAAGAAATCGTCAATTAAAAATAATGAATTATTGACTGCTCTTTGGACCATCTTTATGTCATCTTCACTAATATATTTGATAACATATTGTAAAATGGACATTAGCCTGCCATAACTTTAATAATGTTGACTTGAAAGCTACTGCATTTACAAATTATATTTTGTCCTTTCCACTCTGTGAACTCGTTCACTTGTAAACGTTAAAGGTTAGTATTTATGATCCGTTAACATGAAGAACACAGTCACAGACTATGCACACAACACATCCACCGGAGGTGTTGCGTAAATCAGCCAGGTGCGATAAGGTAGATATCATATATAAGTAAATGCAAAGCATTCAAGTACTTACACAAAACTTTAGGGGATACAACAGACAGACAGATAGATAGATAGATAGAGACAGAGACAGACAGAGACAGATTATTTACAAATAAGATCAAGGAACTGTAAGGTGACCAGCATGTCCCATAGATTTCCAAGATGATTCGAGCCGCAACAAGTGCAATTTCTCAACAAACGGTTCCAAAATCTCAGCCTCTTCTTCTGGGGCAAAGGCCATACAAATGCTTAGCTCTTGCACTGCCTTTCCAAATTCCCTGACATTTCCCATCAAATACTTTTGTTTAATACCTTGAAGAAAAAGAAAACCATAGCTTTCAGAAGAAAAAAGTTACAAACTTTACCTGTTATAGTATAACATCATGCCGTGATCTCTTCTCAGGGCCCAATTATGCGGCTGCAAAATCAGCAATCTTTCCGAAGCCATGATGGCCAACCTGTAAACAAACTATTACTATGGCATCCATGAAATAAAATGGAACTTATGCAGCCAAAAAAATACATAAATATAGAAATTTAGATGTCCTGAACCAAGCCAACACATAAATGTTCAATATTCTTCAATTGATTATAAGTTTTTGCTCCTTTAGATAAGGCACGATCTTTTTTAAAAAGAAAAGGATTTCAGATCCAAATTTTTCAAAATTTTGGAAATGGGCTAAATACATTTCAGCTCATGTCAGATGCTTTCTGCACCCCGAAAGATTCTGGAAACCAGAAACACCACGGCTGCCATTTCCCATGCCTTCTAGCTGTTCAATATACCCCATCAAAAAACTTGCTAAACTCACCCATAAAATAAATCAGCCAACTGAAAGCATCTCTAGTACTCTTCTTACCATCAAATCAAAAAATATAAAAAGAACAAAAAAGCACATCAGTCCGACCTGGCAAACAAACTTTGTGTATGATCACAATGGACCTTAAAGACGAAATGAGGCATAAGCACATATCAGACAAGAAAGCCAATTAAACACATACATGTAAAAACAACAGAAGCAAGCATAAGCACATGTTCACACATGAAATACAAACAAACATGTGCATATGAGATCAGAAAACATAGAAAGTCTAGATTTGCCTCACAAGCCATCCTTTTTTACGTATTGCGGGTGGGGTATTCGAACTCTGGTCTATGGATGCACTTGCTACCAGACTATGCAAGAACCAATGACCCGCTAGTGCAATACATATCATTGTAAGCAGCAGCTTGCAAATGCAAGAACCAATCATTGTAATGATAGTTGCAGAACCAATGACCCAACTTTCAGGCAGAAACAAAAATTGTCATACACATGAGAACAATCCAGATGCTTCGCAGCTTTCAAACATGGTTGATATCTGATTCGAATTTGTTCAAAAGTAAAATCCCATTTTTCTTATGGTTTTCTTGCCGGTTTTGTCAGGTTAATAGCAAGAACAACTAGAAAAAGAACACATAAATATGCCTGCAATCAAAAATATGGAGGAAGAGAAAAATATTTGCTCAAGCAATAGAGATGGGTAAAGACATTATTACCTAAGATCTCGGGGCCGAAGCAAAGGAACAGTGGAAGTATGCATCATATTATGTTTCTCATCAGCAACATGAACATGCCTAAGTGGAGAAGTCAGCATCAATCCATGATTTGATCTTGAGGCACGTTTCCAGTGAAGCCTCTGGAAATTTTAAATTTAGTTACTTGCTAACAAGAAATTGATAAAAGTATACTAAAATCTTCAGAACAATGAATATTGGTAGAAGTAACCAAAAAACATCTGCAAAGATTAGATCTTACAATCTCTGCAAATATTAGAACTTACAATCAAATTGGCTAAAGAAATTCCAAGAATGTCTCGTTTCGTAGCTATCTCAAGCCCCAAAAGAGAGTTGCTAGTCAAATCTGATGCCTTTGATCTAGGATCTTCCACACATCTCCCATTCACAATTGCAAACAAACTGTGCCCTGAAGTCACCTTGAAGAGCTCCTGCAGAAACAAATAGAAAAATTTCAAGAATCCAATTTCTAGTAGATATGGGATTTCCTAAGGACAGCAAACAGCTGCAGAAGAAATCACCAACGCATCATAGTTTCATAAACACGAGCATGCAAAATTTAAGCACCTCTAGGTTCCCGGTTTGGGGCCATATCAAAAATTCTTCCCCAACTCGAGATCCCACAATGGTCAAACTGAGTCTTCTACAAACTTCAATGTAAATTATGCTGAGCAAAATTGCTGTCAGAAAGGAATAATGATATCATCAGGCATCGGCAAAGAAAATGTACTCCAATGCTATAAGTGCAAGAATAAAAAAAAAAAAAGAAGCCATGTGAATATAAAAACATAACAGGATTTACCACTGCCACATCCAGTACTGAGTACGGTGTGCAAGTAAGAATACTTAGAATCTACAACAACAGGTGACCTTTTGAAGCCTCTTAACTTAAAAAGAACTACATTTACAGCATCCAACACTTCAACAAAATGACAGCCGATATCTCTTGAAACTAGCTCGGCTTCAACTTCTCTAGCAATGTTATCGAGCTCACTCAACCACCTAGTTATGTTCTTTCCAGCCAAAGGCATTTGATCCACACCATCCCATTCTTGTTCGTCGAATGGGGCTGATGAAGTTCTCCTTTCATTTTTGAGCGAAAGAGCATCCTTCTCTCTGTTAAAAGCAAGAAATGCCTCATCCTCTGCTGCAATATACAGCAAAGCCTATACACACAAGCAACAAAAACGGGCAGAACAAAGAAATGTAAGACATAAAATTAGACAAATTAATAAATGAAAAAAGGAACTTTTCTATTTGTAAAAGCCTATGAAAGGAACAGAAGAAAGGAAAGACATACCTTTGCAAGAGAGATGTCTTTGTCCTTAGATTGAAAGGAGATTTCTTGAGTGAACTTTTCTCTTGCAGACTTGATAACCTGGTATATTTTTCATTAAGAATTAGTTGAAAGTAGATTTAAAACAAAAATTGCATTGAACAAGAAGTTAAAGTTTGGAAATAGCAAGTGGCTACGGATTTTAAAAGGTAAAGAAGAAAGGGGAGAAAAGGGGAATTTTTCTTTAAAAACAAATATAAAAGCATCACTGGCAATACAAATATAAACATAAACCTCCTGGTAAATATTGAGGCGGGTGTCATCCCTGGTGATCTGATTGGTAGAAAGAGAGGAAGCTGAAGCTGAAGCTGAAATTGAAACTGAAACAAAACCAGTCCCATGCCTAGTCCATGGTAAAGGGGTCCTTCTCCTTCTCATCCCCATCCAATTCCACCGTTTATCATGATCATACCTGATGATCATCATCATCTAGTAAACCATACACAGATATTTTTTGGGTTTTTTCACTACCACAAAAATCCTTTCTTTCACCCCTTTTTATGTATTCATACAGAATTACTAATAATAATAATAATAATAATATATCACACACTAACCCAACTATAAATTCCCACAATTAAAGTAAAGCATAATAAGTTAATAGGAAGAGATTGATAAAAAGATTACCTGATGGATCGAGGACCAGCTGGAATTGCTGGTGAAGTAGCACTAGAAGCCATTAACGGATTACAGAACAAAAGGGTCATTTTTGGTTTGTTGGTTCATTCATCTATTAGAGAGAAAGAAAATAATTGAATTGCTTCAAAGAAAACAATGTGAGACATAAAACAGTATAGAGAGAGAAAGAAAGAAATTAAAGAAAAATCAGGAAAGCAGAAGCAAATTTGGAGGCAAAGAAGTTGGAAAAAGTAGATTTCATGGAGCTGGGCTCTGGAAATTCACTTCCAAAATTCATGGCGTGGAAGGAAGATGATGATGATTTTACTTGAAAGCAATAATAATAATCAGAAAACCCAGATGAGGAAGAAGAAGAAGATGAAGCAACAAAAGCAAACAAGCACTTTTTAATCAAAAAGATGCAAGATTTATCCCAAGTATCCATACTGATAAAAAATAATTGATGATACTGCATTAATTAATTGATACTATCAAGATTTTTTTTCTTCTTCTTCTCCTTCTTCTTCCTTTAATTAATGGGTTCTTGGTAGCCTACCTAAAAAGATCAGATTGATCTTCTTTCCTTTTTTTTTTTTTTTGTTATTAAGTAGAAGAAAACAACAACAAGAAGAAGAAGATAATGAGAGAAAGAAAGAAAAAGAGATGGGTGCCACTCTACACCATATTCATTATCTATTTATAATATCCCTAATTTTTCTTTATGCATAAATTTAAAAAATGTAATAATAATAATAAAAATAAAAATAATTAAGCAAACAAAATTATTTAAAAGAATCAGAAAAATTTCAAATTGATTATGTTATAATAAATAAAAAAGAAAATACTGCATATATGCATAATAGGTAAGGGTTTGGTTGGTATCAAAAATTATTGGATTGGGAGATTTGGAATTGGAATTTGGAATTTGGGAATCAAGGTAGGGTGTATTCCAACTGACAATCATTATTTATTTATTTATTCTATTTTATCAAGCTTGTTCTATAGACTATTTCTATTTCCTAATAGTCCGGCAAACTATGTTCTAATGATTTTTTTTTTTTTTTTTTGGATGGTGGGAGAAAATGACCAAAGCCCTAGCACTATTGTCGTCCCCACGCCTCCTTTGTCAAATGCATTCTTTGAAGGTTACCATTTGAAAGCTCTCGAGCTACTAAAAAGTTATCTGGTACATTTAGAATCATCCTCAAATCACCGGAGGGTTAAAATCGCAATTGAAAACCTGAATCGTCGTTGCCGAAAATCGCATACCATTTTCATTTGTTTTTCCGACCTGTTTCAAATGGATTCTGGTTGGCTTCTGTCGAGTATCTTGCTACTGGTGTGATTCCGATCGGTTTCTGTCAAATTTTAGTCATAAATTTGTTGGTACTTCAAGGTTGTTCATTGGAGAAAAAGACCTTTTGGTCAATCACGATTTTCCTACGATAAAACAGTTTTCACTGTGTTTCATGCCTTCCAACACACATTCGTCGTGATTTCAACCACTACCCTATCGGAATCCATTTGGTTTCAGCCGAATAGCAGCCGAAAAATGTATTTTTTGCCTTGCCGGACCACTGAAAAAAATAAAATTGTCGGAAAACAGTAGGATACATGAGTACCCTAAAAGTGACAATTTTGGCTATTATTTCTAATTGATCATTCTAAAAAAACTCTAAATGTTGTTTGTTTATATTATTTAAAGATTTTTGGACCTTTTGGCTATTATTTTACTTTTTATGAATGATATTGTATATATCCAAAATAAAATCACATTTTACTCAAACAACAATTTGGGTAACTTGTTATGTGTGAAGTACATTAAACATAGAAAATGGTGGAGTGCACTCAATCTAATCTTGGACTATGAATCTAGTTACACGGTAGTAATATAACAAAATTGAGAAAGATTATGATGATCCTTATGGACGCAATTGACAAAAAAATATATCGTGGGTATTTAAAATGAACTCTATAAAAAGTCAACGACGCTAACTGCTCATTTATTAGAATGAATAAGTTCATTTTGAGTCATTTATCATCACTCTTTATATAAAAATACAAAATATAAAAAACAAACGTCATCGAATCTCTATCGACATAAATTCTTATTAGCCAACGCTTTTCCGAGTGTCCAGTGAGAATTTCTTGTAGTCGTAGACCTATCATTCTCTTCTTGGAAATCCATTATGGTCCGTCCAACTTTAGTTGTCATTTTCAGTGAGCTTAGGTTATTCAATTAGGTGCAATTTGGATTGGATCATCCTCAGTCGCAAGTCAAACATGTTAAAATAAATATATCCCACGTATTTTTCTAATTTCATTACAGATTTTGTTCATCCATAGACCAAATCAAACAATTTGTTCATTTGTCAAAACTAGCATTTACTATCTATCTATAAATAAAACATAATGTGAGTTAGAGGATCTTACGATGCCTTGACCCAATGCACAACTTCTTTTGATGACTTGACAATTTGATTTTTTTTTTTCTATGAAAGTCTAATAAATAGGAAAAAGATAATTTGATCTATATTTTATTTTATTTGAGTTGTTTCTGTAAATCATCCCCCCTAATAGCTGATTTTCTCTCAGTCCTATCTCGGAGGGTTGCCCACTTTTAGAAGATAGAAGCAGAGAGCTGGTCACAGACAGGTCGACCTCAGGAGCATACAACTCCAGCGGCCAACCTTGACACTTAGAATGCCCTATAACTTTGGGACCCTTCCTGCTAATAGCTGATTTTCTCTCAGTCTTATCTCGGAGGGTCGCCCACCTTCAAAAAATAGAAGTAGAGAGCTAGTCACACACAAGTCGACCTCAGGAGCATATAACCCCAACGGCCAACCTTGACACTTAGAATGTCCTATAACTTTGGCACCCTTCCTGCTAAATCTTATTAGGCACAAAGATCTCGGATCCAACTTTTTGTTTTTTTACCGAAGATTTTAATTTCCATTAGTAAGATTTGCAAAGGCAGCACAATACAAGAGCTTGAGTTATGCAACTTAATAGTGTTTCACATAATAAGCACAAAATGTCAGCTTATAAATAAGCTGAAGCCTGCAAAATCAACGGTCTATACAAAGTCTAAAATGATTAAATATTTGGGTAACTTTGGATTGAAACTTTGCCAGTATCCATGTTGTCATGGTGGGCTCTAAGAAGCAAGTGGAAACAAACAAACAAAAAATAATGCATCATTTACAATTATTTTTAAAACGTTAAATTACTACTAAATCCTTGAATTTGATATGAAATTACAAATTAAATACCAAAATCATATAGCTATGATAAGAAATCACAATTTCTTATTTCAAAGTTCTGGTCCATATTAGATTCATGATATTAGAGCCCTTAATATGAAAGTTTGAATTAGCATTGTAAGATTTGGTTGAAACTTTCTACTCCTTCGAATTCATTTTTCCTATCAAATGGTAAGATCAATCAACAATCAATCCTAAAAAAAAAATTTAAAAGATGATGAAATATAATGATAGAGTCAGAAATTTTAAAATAAAAAATAATAATTTTTAAACATTTAGAGCGAAAAAATTGAAAAAATCGCGACAAAATATGAATTTTTGTTTTCAAAAACATATTAAACTATTTTTTAAATAAAATTTTAAACTTGATTGGTTAGTACGTAGAGGTGGCCACGGGCCGGGTCATGGTTTGAGAGTGGGCTAAACCGTAATCGGCTCGTTGAACTGGCGGGTCGAGAACGGTTCACAATTTATAACAGTTACGGTTCAAAATTTCATTGAACCTGAACCAAACAGTCGATTGAACAGTTCCGGTTCGAGGACGAGCCGGACCGGTTTTTCCACGGGCCGAGCCAGACAGGCCAGTGGGCCAACACGGCCTATAGCCACATCTAAGTACCCGTATTAACCCCTCTTATCTCCACCATAATTCACTAGTGTACAAGAGATGAAAGGGGCACCAACGACCTCTCTCCCTTCCATCATCCCTTGGATCATGGGACGGGGATTAGAGATTGTAAATCTCTATGTTTTAAAGAATTGAAAAATTGTTACATTTCAAATTATGAGTCGCTAACTTTATTTTTAATTAGTTATTTGTCAAATTTATAAGACACTTAAGCCAACAAAATCAAAGAGAATTCAAAGACTATGTCTCAGACTCATTTCAGATTAATTTATAATGCAGGTTCAAATGATTCAAATAATCAAAAGGAAAGAAGTTTAAAAGAAACAAGCACTTCATTATTTTATTTATATAAGAAAAAAAAAATATTTATAAGAAAGATTGAACATTAAGAAAGATGATAATTACACTCTAAGGTTCATATATAAACCTTCACATTCACTCATTCATCATTTTCATGTTTATCAACTAATCAAACCCACATTGTCCATAATCCAATCTTCTAATTATGATTTGTCATAATTATTTAAAAGCTAATATTATTTTTAAGAAAAAAGAAATTATTTTTAATTAGATCCTTTAAATTTTGACTATTATATTTAAAAGAAAAAACTTGAGAAATTTAGCAATAAACTTTTAAAAAATAATTAAATTTAATTTTTACTTTTATGTAGAAACAGAAAATATTTTATAGTTTAATGTTGGTTGCACACGTGGAGGGGCATGGACCCACATGACACATAGCAACGAAAATTAGGAAAAGTTGGGTCCAATTATTGAATTGGTTACGTGAGGACTGCCTGCCAATTAATATTAATTACCAATTAGTATATAATAATAAAAACAGGAAATTTATAAAAAGACTGAAAACAAAAGAAACAGATAAGATAAGGTTACGTGGAATCAATCATGCTTTAGTTTACTAATAATAATAATAACTGTCTAATTATGTCTTTTCTTTTCATTTCATTAGCTTTTGCTAATCTCCATCAAGAGATATTATTATATCTTTTCCAGGAGCTAGCCTATAGCTCGGAGGGAGGGGCTCCAGCCTTTTCCCCGCGGCTGAGAAGCTTGGCTCAGCCCTCCCATCGCCATTGCGTTGCTGGAGTTGTTGAAGAAGAAGGGTCTCATATTTTGGTCCACTGTCGCCAGGAACTGCAAAGAATAAGGAAGGTAAAAAGATAACATGTATAATAAGAATTTTTATGTTTTAATGAAACTGTGTGCTAGTGGTGGCCATGGCCGGGTTGGCCCGTTCGGCCTGCCTGGCCCAGTCCGCCAAAATGTCCGGATCGATCCGTCATTAAATTGGAACTGGTCGAACCGTGATCGGAATCGGTCGGTTGGCGGGTCCGGTTCAATCTTCTTTCGAACTGTAACCGTTATGAATCATGAACTATTATCGAACCGTTCGAATTGTTGAATTGAACTGCTGATTAACTGGCGGTTCGGCAGACGGTTTCCAGTTCATCTCCCTTCGGTCCAGCTGAGCATAACCATTACATTTAAAGATGATGGAGCAAGTGTATGTGCTAAAACATTTGAAATCCTAACAGGATACACGTGGGCTTTCTGTTAATATTAAATTAGCCCATTGATTTAAGCCCAATAAAGTCAAACTAAGCCCAAACTCCAAAATTAAATTATAGTTGATTTTTTGTTTTTATTTTTGCAATTTCAAGTAACTTCCTACAATTTCATACTTATTGTGATTACAAAACTAAATTTTTATTCAATTTTACTCGAGTGGCAAATTAGGGCTAACAATGTAATTGGCAGGAATCGAAACCGAAATCACTGTATTCTACGTGATAACCAACTATGTCACACCCTGATATAACACTTATTTATATATATAATAATTTTACATATCTCAATTACATACTGATTGAATATGGTATAAATTGACAAAAAAAGAGTTAAAAATTGGATAAATTGAAGATTGCATAGAAGTTTAAGGACTAAATGGAAAATTAATTATATTCTCAATGCAAATAGAAGTTAAAACCGCCAAAGCTATGAGTCCAAAATATTTGAAAGCCAAATAAAATTAAAACAAGTAGCGAAATCCCAAAAACACCCTTCAAATCGAACCGCCAAAAACCCTTTGCTTCTTATCCCTCCCTCCCGCTCTCTAAAACCTCCTTTAACCCCTTTTTTCCTTTCCCTTTATATATAAACACACTACAGCTCTTTCCCTATCCATTCTAAAAAAAAACAAACTGTACGTCGTTTTATCTTACAATATGGTCGTCAACGACAGGCCGTTGAAACGAGCAAAGAAGAACAGAGTCACAGCTAACCACTACGATTTCTACACTTTTCCAGTCGGCGTTGCAGCGGAGCCGCCCAACAAACCTTTCCGTGATAATATTAAACTGTTCCTTTCTAATCATGCCCGTCTTGCTTTCCCTCCGCCGCTTTTTCCGTCGTTGCTTATGTGGCAAATCGTGTTTCGCGTCGGAGATCTGTTGGACGGTCCGGATCTTGCGCCTGTAGTTGTTTTGCTTGATATTGTTGAAGAAGATGTTACTAGAACTTCCAGATCCGCTTACTGTAACCAGTGCCGGGTCGTCGGTGAGTCTCTTCACCTCTATCGCAAATATTAAAAAATATATTTTAATAAATATAATAAGTTTGAAAAATTATAAATATATCGTTTTTGAATCTCATCGAAAAATATTATATAATAAATAAAATAATGAGTCAGGACTGCTCAAAATTTTATAATGGAACTTACTGAAAAAAGCTTTGGCATGGACGAATTTATAAATTTTGTTTAAGATTTTGAGTTTGTTTTTTAAAGTATTTAATCAGTTTAAAGCTTTTGTTCTGATTTGATTAATCTATTTTAGTTGCTTTTGAAAAATGAAAATGTAAAATTATACTATAAAGAGCTAATATGCAAATGGGTTCTGATTTTAAAGGATGGAGTGGGCATCCAGTTTGTAAAAAAAGATACCATTTTATGATAAGAGCTATGAGCAGCAGCAGTAGTAGCCATAATTCAGATGAACCCCTAAAGTTGTGTGTTAAATGCAGCAACTTGTTGGATTTATCAGAATCAAGGTGAGAAATAAAATAATGATTACAGTTAACAAAAGATACCCTTAACTATGGCTTTTAAATACTTACAACACAAAACCAAAAACTTTCTTATTTGGTTTTGGTTGTGTGTAGCAGGTGTAAGTGGTGCAGTTCTATAGTTAATGGTGAGGAAGATGTAGATGTGGAAGATTGGATGTATTCCCAATTTGAAGATAATTCTCATCTGTTGCATGGTGTTGTTCACTCCAATGGGTTTGGTCACATTCTTAGAATCAATGGAAAAGAAGGTGGTTCTAATATTCTTACTGGTTCTCACATAATGGACTTCTGGGATAGGCTCTGTGCTATGCTTGCAGTCAGGTTTGGCCTTCTTTGCACGCTATACTGGAACTGTTAGAACATGTTTATTTGAATTATAAACTTTCTTCTTGATTATCTTATTTGGTTTCTATCATGGAAATTGTTTGTTGTGATAGTTCGAAACCTCATGAATCCTAAAGATATGTAGCTGTTGGTGTTTTTGCCTGTTTCAGTGTCTGCATAAACTCTTAGTTCGTAGGAAGTGAATTGTTGGTTGCAAAATAGAACTACAGGAAAGCAAAATCTTAAATAATGTGAAACAGGAGACAATTTATGCTTTAGAATTGACAAGACAAGCAAATTTAAGCTTTTATGCTTGCTTTGCTCCTGCTATCATTGCAAACCTCTAATGTTGAATGTGCATTGCTTTGCAGAAAGGTATCACTGATGGATGTGTCAAGAAAATATGGAATGGAGTATAGATTACTGCATGCGATCACCAATGGTCAGTCATGGTATGGTAATTGGGGTTATGAATTTCGATGTGGAAGCTATGCACTCACCTCAGATTCCTACCAGAAAGCAGTCAAAACTCTCTCAAATGCGCCCTTAGCCCCAGTTTTATTTCAGAGGCGAAGGCCCCGTACACGTTTGCAAACTCTTGTTGCCTTCTACCGTTCTTTGTCTGAATCAGAACTTCTAAGCTTAAAGGACCTTTGCTGCTTTTTACTGAGGCTAATCCATGAGAGCAATGACCCATTATTGCCCAAAGCAACAGAAAAGAACACCGGATCTTCGACTTCAAATTCATTGTGTGCATGGACAAGGGATGATGTGGAGGGTGTTCAAAGAACCATGATCAAGGTGTTGGAAGTAGCATCTGGTGAAAACAATTGGGTGTCAAGGCAAGCTCTGAAGGGTGTCATGTGTAAAAGAGCATCACCAGAGCTTCTTGACTATTGCCTCAAACACCTTGGAGGGAAGTTGGCATCCAATGGCATGGTGGTTCATGCCCGCTGCAGTCCTAATTCATATGATGCAGAATACAGGTAGCTGAGACAAATGCTGTATTCATATCCTCTTTTTGGGAAGTTTTTCTCAATTAATTAATCCTTCTCTTTATGCTTAACAGGCTTGTCACCCTAGGCACCATTCACCATGTAGATGGATTGGACAAAATTCTCCCACCAAAAGAAGTTATAAAATGTGATCTTAAATATATACTGGAGTCCTTTCTTGACCCGAAAACTATAGCGAACTATGAACCCGAAATGAGTAGAGAAAGTGTGATTGGTGCTGCAACCACAATTCTTGACTGCAAACAATTTATGAAAGATTACCAACCTGACAAAACGATGCAGCATGGTAGTCTGTGTGCCATCCATCTCTTGTGTCACATAGAGCTTTCAGATCAACCTAAAGATGATCCACGAATACCTCCAGAACTCGTTGTCTTGCCTTTAAATGCCACTGTGTGTGACCTGAAAAACGAGGCGACTAAAGTTTTTCAAGAGGTCTATGCCATGTTTAAGAGGTTTGAAGCTGAGGAACTCACAGGGTACGGTCCTCTAGAGGATTCTATCACTCTAAAGCTTCTTGTTGGAACAAGTGGATCAGTTAAGATTAAAGGTATATGCTCATCAAAGCACACACTCGCCCATTTTCGAATGGAAAGAGGAACAGAGAGGTGGACGGTTGATTGCGTTTGTGGGGCTAAGGATGATGATGGCGAAAAAATGTTGGCTTGTGACACGTGTGGGGTTTGGCAGCATACAAGATGTGCTGGTATTGATAGTGCTGATAATATCCCTCCAGTTTTTGTATGTATCAGGTGTATGAACGCATACTGCGAGAATTGTGAAAGGAACCCAAATTTTAAGGAGGTACCTTTTCTAACTAAACCATCAACTTGTAGGAGTGAGGCAATAGGAGCTAGAAATGTTAGAGTGACATTTAGTGTTCCCTAGAAATTTGTATATTTTCTTGTAAATTGTAGGGTAGGTTTGGCTTTTTTAGGTGGGTTTAGGGGTTCTCTAAAAGGCTTCTGGGTATTTATTTGTTTTTGGTCATTCTCCTCTCAATTTTTCTCTTTCTGTGCTCTTCCAAATGTAATCCTTTCAATATTATGTATTTATTTCTGGACTCAGCTTAGAAAGTTATATGAGAAAAATGCTAATACTGAGAGGGTGTTCAGCAAAGTTTGTAATTTTCTTCTTTGTTTGCTTTTAAAAAGCACCATTATGCTGCTTTTAAGTAAAAATAAGCTTAACTGATTAACTTTTAAGTTAAAAAGCACTTAATAGTTTGCTACGGAAATATTAGAATTGTTTATTTGACTTCTGCATATTGCATCAATCCGAATTGAAGACGTGGAAGAAGCAAAGGAATATTATAGATACTAAAGGGAACCTCTATAAAAAGGTGTCTTTAAAGTTTTAAGTGCCTTGGAATGCCTCAAAAGAGATGATGCTGATGATGTACAAAGCATGCATTTAGTCTTAAGATTTAAGGTTTTAAATTAACAATAATTCACAGCGTAGGGGCTCTTTCAGCAGAACCAGCAAGAACAGTAAGCAAGTTGTTTCCAAAGGGATCACTGAGATGTTTAGCAAGGTTTTCGACGGGTCCTTCTCCGGTCACATAAGCTTGGAAGTAGAAACCCAACATTGCAAACATGGCTAGTCTACCATTCTTAATCTCTTTCACCTTCAGCAATGCTGCTTGGTCTGGATCATTTGCTAGTCCCAATGGGTCAAATGGACCGCCCGGGTGAAGTTTGTCTTCCAAATCCTACAAAATATTCACAAACGAAACTTAGAAAACAGCAACTCCTCACCTAAAACACTAAATTAGAAATAACCAACGATAAAAGGGTAGATCATAATACCAAGCCATTGATGATTCTGTAGTACTCAGCACCACCAACAAGAACAATCTCAGCAACTACAGCAACGATAAGATTGATTGGGATTTGGTTTCCGAAGTAGTTCAACGTGCCTCCATCAAGAAGCAGGGCTCCTGTCTATAATAATAATTCGAAAAACATGCATTATGAAACAAGAATGCTTGATTCTAAAAACACTAAATTTTCAATACTAAATTGGAACAAAGGTCAAAACCTTAAACCAGACGGCCTCAGGACCGCAGTTCGCGCCGAATTTGTTGAAGGCTTCTGGGATTACGAATCCAGCTGCTCCAAGCATAGCCCATCTTGCATGAATTAGCTCATATGCTTGGTATCTGTATGTATTCCATATATGATATATTTATATACATATATATACACACTGAAAGATAAAGAGATATATAGAAAAAAAAGACTTTTACTTGGCAAAGTCCTCTGGCTTCTTGCTAAGTCCAAAAGGATCATAACCATAGCTGCATCAAACATACACAAATCAATCAAACTCCTTCCTTTCGGCAAAATTAGTTGTTTCACTAGCGACAAGTTTTAGAACTCTTTCGTTCAATTAAGTATGGGGATTAAATATTAAAGTTTGATGAAACATTCATGGAATTATAAAACAATTCCTTAAAACTACTAGTTTAAATGTGAAGTCTACCGTTTTTAGCGTTTTGATCAATCAAACTAGTGTAAGCTATAATCAAACATGCCTAATTTTTGGAAAATAGACTTGTAAATTACCAAAGAAATTGCAAAATATTGGACTTACTCTCCAGGAACTTCGCCAGTCAAGTATTCAGGGATCTCAGATCTATCCAGGAGACCTTCCGGCAAGAAAATCCTTCTGTCAGGACCTGAAAACCACCAAGCATTTTGTTCAAGTTCAAATATAAGGAGATTATGTTATATATATATATGTATATATATACAACTGAAGAAAATGTGTAGAGCTGATGAAATTATACACTTACCATACCACTTGGCAAGCTCCTCGTCGGCTGGAGCAACGGCGGCGGGCTTAGATTTGGGAGGTGGGGCAGCTTTCTTTTTGCCGAAAAGAGCAACAGTCTTGAGAGTTGCTGGAGTTGATGGAAGTGGAGCAGCAGACCTGGCGGCACCGCAGTTCAGAGGGTTTCCGAGCATTTCAGAAACTCCGAGGGAAGCAGCCGCCGTTGAAGCCGCCAAGGAAGCCATCTCTTTCCCTTTCTTTTTCTGTTGGTGGTTATAATTCTATTCTAGTTCAGATATTGGAGTAGAAGATGTGAAGGAAGAAGTGAGTAGCTATATGCTTGAGCTGGTGGTTGAAGACATGCCACATAGGATTCACATGAATGGCTTTTCATTGGCTGGTTTAGAGGGACTTGTAATCTGAAGCTCGAGTTTGATAGGTCAACTCTGATTACGTGGCAGATTATGATTGCTGACGTGGAATAATGCTTAGCTAAGGATAATACTATATCCAAATTCTCATCTCATATCATCATATGTGGATCAAGTCATTTTGTTTCCTTCAATGTAATCTCCTTGTCTTTTTTAACTATATTTTAACAGCTAGCTATTATTTACCATTACATAATTCAATCTTCAATTAATCTATTATAACCTTGTTTAAATTGATAATTACCTTGCTCAAAGGTGCTACTTTCAGAGCAGCTCTGGCATAGAGTCTCTTAAATGTAGAGTTAAACATGTGCCTTAAGGTATCTATAAACTAGGCACATATGTGGTTCAAGTTCAAGGGGTTGGAAAATAGTGAACCACGGTTCATGTACCATGGTCAGGTCTGGCCAATGAGAATGGCAAATAAGTTCCTCTTGCATGAGGAAGAAACATTACATTGGCAAATTATCCAGTTGCTCAGCAATTGGTTCTCACAAATTTTAATAAAACAGAACATTGGTAAGTAGAGAGATATGAATGGCCACAAAAATAAGATTATTACAAATGCAATTTGTATGTACATTAGCATAGGCTTGATACATTAACAACCTAATATGGTTATTTGTACAGCAAGAAACCTGGAAATTCACTCATTTTCTCCACTTCTCGAATTCTCTCGACGTTATTTGGACTAGCTTCTTGGTGTTGATCACTAGTTCATCGACAAGGGCGCCAATCTCATCCCTGAAAAGAAAGATTCATCAATGAAATGATCACCTCCATATCCAGAACATGTGCTAATCAGTTTTGTGCGATACAATGTTTCCAGTACAAAATAACCAATAAATCCCAAATAGTAGCATATAGTTATTAAGACTTTACCATAACATCCTTCATCCCGGAACTTGCTTATGTGACTGGAAATGATGTGTGTTTCAAACTCAAGCAAGCAAACATGTAGAACCACAACAACAGGGCAACCAGTTCAAAATGATTCTTTGGATACGATAGCGAAATCCATAATGTGGTAACATTTTATGCAATACTTAATTTAATGCTTGGCCTTTTGTGAAAAAAAAACATTAAATTTGCTCTTATTTCACTTTTTTTTTGCAGTGTTTATTCATTCGACATACATAGAATCCAATGGATGCAACATTGGATGTCTTTAGGTAGCAAATGCCCTGCAGTGTGTTACAACATTATTATAGAATCTAAGAATTTCGGTTTTAGGGGAAAATATACCAAATCTTAATAAGAGACCCATTCAATACAGCAAGAAACCCACGATGCATCTAAACTACGCAAGTATCATTTCCATGACTAACTTCTAAATTTTCCTTCACAAAACCAAACTTCAGTGATAATCAATAAAATTTGAATTCAATTCTCTCTTTCAGAGGACTAAAACTATTTTCCCAGAATTGAAGGGAAGAATTTGTTGGCCAGATACCGATGTTTTGAGTCAATGTCAAGAAATTAAAGTGTACTAATAGCATCATTCCCTTGTCAAGACTTAGGATAATGGGACTTGAATGGTGTTTATGTTACCTCAACTTCAAATACATTCACTCCATTACTACTAAAGGAAGGAAGAACATAAGAGCAAAAGAAAATAACTTTCATATCTTTTCCAACTATTTCCATGAAGTTTCAATGCTATCTAATATTGGAAAATGTTTTGCTTCGAATTTGAATATGTGTTCTTGGTGATCAGTAACAAAAAACAAGTTGATTCCTTCTACAATGTTCCAAAAACAGGTAGCTACCTTTCAAAACTTAGTACCCATACATAGGATAGACAAAAAACAAAATCAAGAAAACAATAAAACATTTCTTCTATCAAGTTGCAGAGATTCAGGCAGGAAGTATATACTTACTGTGTTGGAAGATTTGCTGGACCATTAAACGACTTGCCAATGTTAGAATACCTCCGATTCTCATCGTGAGCTACACCTTTACCCATTCCATAGCCAAATCCATAGCCAATCCCGCATCCAGCACCAAAGCCAAAACCCAATTGCAAACCAGGAATTCCAGGACCCAAGCCGACCCCTTTTTTGATCAAAACAGAAAATACCCAATTGAGACTGAACAGAAAGATTAAAACAAAACATACCCATATAGAAAAATAGCAAAAAAAGTAATTTTTACCTCCTACAAGGCCAACGCCGAAGCCAACACCGCAGCCGGCGCCAAGTCCGAAAGCAGGTCCAACCTTTCCAAACTCTTTGAACCTCACTTCTGGAAGCTTCCAAAGCAAACCCTTTTCTTCTCCGTCATCACTTCTGCTGTAATTGTTCATCTCTGTTTCTCTTATTTTTTGTGTCAAATTGAGTAATCGCTTGCCTGGATCACAGTGGTAGAGGTTTTCGGGTTTGCTTCCTCCCTATTCTTTTTCTAGAAACTAATTGGCAAAATGCTCAATACATCCCCATCCACTTTTTTAATTTCAGTTTTGCACACAAACTTTTTACGCCATTTTTGTGGAAAGCTATTAAATACCAACATTATTGGATTCGGTCTGACCACTGAACCAGATCAATCCGGTTGAACCCATTTTTTCTCCTTATATATAACAATAAACAAATACTACTAGAAGAAAGATGAAGAAAACAAAGAGGAGGAAGAAGAAGCTGATCCCATTTTCTGGTTAAAGAGTCAAACTTTACAGTTGAACTCAAGGGAAAATCTTAAAAAAGTATGAAAATTTTCAATACAAGACTAAGGTAATTAATTATGTAAAATGCTATTGATTTGTAAGCAAACCGAAATAGACCAAACCGATAAGCAGCATAGAGCCATAGACAGGCCATAGGCCGTAGCTAAACAAAGCAGATGAACGCAACAATTGCAAATGCTCGCATCACTGAATTTACCTCTCCGTTTTTATCCTATAAAGCTTCATTTTCTTCAATTCCCGCCGGAAAAGCCACTGGATTAAGCTTCTTATCCTACAAATCTGAAACCAAAATCAACCGCAACCTCCAAACCCAATTTGGCTTGAACCCACCGTTGGAAGGTGCCCATATAACCGTGGAGGATGATCTCCAACCTTTCCTTGAAGTATGTACTTTTGCGCCCATATCTCAATTCCACACCTTACCCTCTTATTGTTAGCTATAGTTATTGTGTATTGGAATGGATATTTATGCAATTTGAATTGTAATCGCTTACATTTGAATTGAATTTGTGCTTTTGACAGATTCTTCCATCTGATTTGCATGACATCCTTGTTAATGATCCCAAAAGAGCTCAACTTTTGGAGGTTATTTTTCTGAATTTAATGTGATTTTGGATAGATGAATGTTTGCTTTTATGTGCTTAATTGGAGTTCACAGCAGAAGTAATTGTAATTGATTTGATAAGTTTAGAATATTTTGTTAATTGTTGGGTTGGATAGCAAGTATTTGGCAAAAAGTTATGTTCTTGCTTAGAATTATATATGTTTCGCTACATGAAGGTTATATTGGACCTGGGTCGCTTGCCGGAAGCTCGCTATCTTGGTGAATTTGGTGGGGAGTATTTGAGGAACACTGAGGTAAAATGCATTGTTTTGAATCTTCAAGTTTACCCACCAGTTTGTTTGATTGATATGCTATTTTCATCTTCTACCTTCTGTTAATTGGTCAATTTTTATGTGCAAAAATCGAAAATCGCTCATTTGAGATGAGAGTTATCAATGAGAAGAACAGAGACTAAAAAAGGGAAAATTTTGATTCTTGAGTGAGTTATGTTACCAATTGATGGTGTTTATTAGTTAGGTATCCACAGAAGAACTAGAATATGCTCAAAGTTCTGTTGGAGAATTCGGAGGAGATAATAGGGCTGGCATTGAGGGTACCTTGCACCGAATATCTGCAATACGTAATAGGAAAGGGATTGTAGTTGGTTTGACCTGCAGAGTTGGCAGAGCAGTTAGTGGCCACGTTGAGATGGTTCATGATCTGCTTCATTACGGGAAGAGTATCTTGTTTGTTGGAAGGTATGCTGTTTGTTGCTAATTGCTATATTGCCTAATGTGTTGTTATGAGAAAACTACTTGTCGATTAGAGTCTCAAGTTCAAGGAGGAATAGTTTGATGAGAAGACGTATAGTGGCAATTGCCCTGTTCTTAATGGTTATGAGATTGAAATGAGTCCATCTATATTTTCCATGCTTTAATCACCACGCGCGTTAGCTTATTTTGGATTATGTTTTCCTTTCTGTTGTTTGTTTCAATGCCCAACTCAAAGCATTATTTGGTTCCGCTGCTGTTTTTCTTGTTTATGTGATTAAATTTGGGATTGCTTATGCTTTCCTCCTTTTGGCTTTTAAAAAACACTTATAAAAGAAGTAGCAATTTGCTGCTTTTATGGAAAAAACTTATAAGCCAAAAAAACTCAGACAAACAGCAATACTGCATTCCCACTAAGTTATCCTATGAAAATTCACACTTTTCTGACTTTGATTAAACTTGTGTAGGCCTGGGGTTGGCAAGACTACTGTTATGCGAGAGATTGCTCGAGTCATGTCAGATGAATTTAACAAAAGAGTGGTCCGTTGGATCTCTGTCTCTTTCTATTTATCTATTTAACTACCTGCTTTCTTATTTAATTATCTATAATAACTGGAATAGGTGATTGTGGATACAAGCAATGAAATAGGAGGGGATGGAAATATTCCACATTCAGCAGTAGGAGGTGCAAGGCGAATGCAGGTTCCAGAACCATCTTTGCAGCATAAGGTCATGATTGAGGCAGTAGAAAATCACATGCCAGAAGTAATCATAGTTGATGAGATAGGCACAGAAGCTGAAGCTATTGCTTGCCGTACAATTGCTGAGAGAGGCATTATGCTTGTTGGTACTGCTCATGGAGAGCAGCTTGAAAGTATAATCAAGAATCCAATTCTTTCTGACCTGGTTTGCTCTCTTCATTCAGTGCTTACTCTTCTTTCAGCCCCTTGATATCTAATCAAGAATAGGTCCATTTGTATGAATTTACAATACCGAAAACTATTCTTTTGTTGTTTTCAGGTTGGAGGAGTAGAAACTGTTACCTTAGGAGACGAGGAAGCCCGAGCTAGAAGGAGTCAGAAAAGTATTCTGGAAAGAAAAGGTCCTCCAACCTTTTATTTCTTGATTGAAATGAGAGAGAGGCATCATTGGGTTGCTCATCGGGTATGCTTCTTCAAGGAAACTAAAAAAGAATTCTTTTACTGTGATTTTATTCCTAGTAAACATTGGAATCTGGTAGATGTGGACCAATCAGAATGCTGCAAGGTTGCAGCAAATTCATTTTCAGTATGCATAACTAGTAGTTTGAGGGGTATATTGCTCATTAGTTCAATGGTCAATGGCGAATATAGTACGAATGTAAATGATGTGGGGGTTTTATTAATTGGATTCAACGTGTCGTTTAATATGAATTGTTTATTTTTCTGTATTCATTCTCATCTTGCAGACAGAGAAGAGTGTAGATTTGTTGCTTCGCGGAAAGAGCCCATTTGTTGAGGTAATTGTTTCAGTTTCATTAGCTATGCCATTCTAAACACTCAATTAATTAGTTATCCGATTGCAACGATGCTGACATGAACCTGTTGTAAATTCTGCATTTGTTTATGGAAATCATGTGTACGATTTTCGCTGGACGACTATTTTCCCCTCTTTAGTAGTGGTATTAGACTATATATGGCAGTTTAAGCTGCATAAGCATATTGTCATTGATGGGATTTGCAATTGCAGTTAAGGAAAAGAAATGATCAGTTCAAGGTTGTTATAGAAAGATGGAAGACATATGACGGAAATGTGTTTTAGTAAATTTCTTCTTATAGTAGCAATTTCCATGTATCTAGATGATTTTTGTAAATTCCATTATGAACTGATAATTTTATGCTGCTTTTGGCAGTAGCTTTTATTGACTGATGATGATATATCAATGATTTTGAATGCTTTTAATGAATCTGATCCTTAAAACAAGAATCATGAACAGGTACAAGTAAATTTCTAAAAAAACTGTGATTCCGATAACATTTTACGGGATTCGAAATAAATTCGTGTTTAGCAAATGAAGGTTATTTTTTTTAGCGTTCAGTGATGTAGTTTTCGAGTTAACTTTTTGAAGTCGAAGTTAATTTTCTTAAATTTTTGATTTTTACGTTTCAGTTATTTAGGCAAATATGCATAAAACTGAATCTAAAAAATTTGTAGGACTAATTAGCATTCAAAACATCACTAATACAAGAAGGTGGATAATTATTCTAAATCACCTTGTCTGTTGCAATAATGTCAAGCTTGAGCTAACTTATAAGCAACATTTGAAAAAAAATAGAAATTGTGATTGTGGATAGGATTGCAAACGAGCCACGTATTGTGGCTCGTGTTAAATTCCACGAGCTTGAGTTTGAGTCGAACTCGTGTTAAATTCCTCGAGCTCGGCTCACGAGCTTGTTTTATGTTGCTATTCGAGTTCGAGCTCGAGTTTTACTCACAAATAAATTTGAATTCAAGCTCGTCTCGAGCTCGAGTTTTAACTCGCTCAAACTCGTTTTCTGCTGCTATTAGAACTCGTGTTCGAACTCGTTAAGAGTTAGTCAAAATTAAGAAAATTCATTTTTAATGTCGTTTAGCAGTTTTAGTGAAAGAGAAATGAAATAGAAAAAAATGAAGTGGAGAGTAGTGTGGCTTGGCCGAAGCATATTTTTTAATTTGACATCAAAATGACGTCGTTTTAATAGGCTCGCAAGTTTATTTAACGAGCTACTCGCGAGCCTATCAAACGAGCTACTCGCGAGCCTTTTTAAACAAGCTATTCGCGAGCTTAACTGTTCAGTTCGAGCTCGGCTTGTTTATTAAACGAGCTCGAATATTCGGCTCAAACTCGGCTCGTTTATTATCGATCCAAGTTTGAGTCGAGTTTTTATCGAGCGAATACTAAACCGCTCGCGAATGGCTCACCTCGTTTATGGCCCTAATTGTAGAGGCTAACTTACGAGAAAAAAAAAATAGAAATTGTGATTTTGGAAGGACAAAAGATGAGGCACGACTGGCTGAGGTTCACTTGTTCTACCGAGCATTCAAAAAAAATAAAGTTATATATAATTAAAAAAATACAACTGAAAACAGGTTAAAAGAAGGGGCAAGAAATGGCGTGCATGAGTGGCAGCAGCATACTAATACCATCCAACGGTTGTTTATCGTTTTCAAGAACAAGAAGAAGATTAGGGATTATGGCGGCTCCGGCGACTGGTATCTCTGTAAAAGCAGAGGCCTTAACTATTGAAAAATCTGGAATCAAGGTCGTTAGGAACCCTCCTGAATCCAAACTTACTGAACTCGGAGTTCGAGCTTGGCCCAAGTGAGTAATTCTCTTCCTCTTTTTACTTGCACTTCTTTGCCAACTCACATATGAGTTTTCCATTTTCATGACCAATTCTATTAAATGGACATCATATTTTCGTTGTTTTTTCTTCGATTCTTGACTAAATTAGTATAAATTATTGATCTAGATTAGGAGGAAAAAAAGAATTTTAATAGTAATAGCTCAAATTGAAAAGAGAAAT